>JARBEQ010096890.1:0-14045 GCA_030265355.1 Tritonia tetraquetra | reverse complement strand
AATAAACAAATTAATGTAGCCCTTGTGGTCACCTCCTCAGCTAGGTAAGAACTGGGAGAATTGACCACATTGGGCGTGGGAACATAAGTCAAAATTGATTTACAGATGTCTATGCCGATATAATTGTTTGGACAGTGATTCTCTTTTCTAATGACATCAGATTTATCTCAATGGGTTGAACGGTTGCTGAGATATTGCCGAGAGCAGCTGGAAGGCTTATCAAGCCACAATGCAACCGCACAGTGGTTGTCGTCACTATCTCGAAAGCGAATTCGGCAACCTATGTTCCCCTTTGTAAGAAGTGGTCACATTTCATGTCAGCATGTGTAGCTACTTACCTTTTCAGGCTTTCGTAATTCTCTACGTTATGGAAGAAAAATAAATAATAATTCATAATTGAAATTATATCATGACTACTAAATACGCAGTTCAATCTTTATAGAAGAAATAGAAAAATAGGTAATATGATCAAAGTTTTAAAATGAAATTGTATTTTGAAGGCAGTATGAATTTCATCATATTGAGGCACGGATAGCGAGCTGAACTAGTCAGCGTAGTCAAGCTACATTGACTGTGTTCAGTGTTTGAATAGGTGACAACTCGGGCGCTGTGGAAAGGGCAACAAAAGATTTTGTCAGAATGCTAGGACTGATGCGCCTAAGGAGCTCGTACTGTATACTCCTCAGGGAGTTGAGAAGGTAATCAGAATGTTGTGGGCCTGCCAGGGGTAAATGTGTCATAGAGTATGGAGTAGTCTGTGATTATGCGCTATATTCTTTCTTTCTTATCCAGTTCCCTTTTACCATTACAGTGTAGGGCCAGCACAATGAAGCTGGATCAAGGTATTAAGCCAAACAGGTGATCAACCCACTGAAAAAGATTGTCTACAACACGTGGTGTTCCCAAGCGGTCACCCATCTAAGTACTAACCACATCCGACGTTGCTTGACTTCAGTGATCGGACGAGAACCGGTATTTTCAACGTGGTATGGCCGTATATTTTATTATGACCATCTTCATCTTTCATCTACCCTAGAATTGAATGCAAACAGCTTGTGATTACAAGCTTAAAGATCCCATTAAGAACACTGACCTCTCCATAGCACATTTGTTATTGTTCTTATTCAATAAGTCAAACATAATCGATAAAGCAATGTCCACTTTTATCCAGTATAAAAGCTAGAACCACTGTGTTATATGAGATACAGTTATCGCTAAATGCTCAACTATGAAAGATCAGGGATAATCATAAAGAACAATTACGAACGAATACACTCCAAGCACATTTCATTGATACAAAATTACAACTTACTGGAAAGGTCGAAACATTGCTGATATTGTTCTATCTTTCACCTGTTCCATTTTTACCTGTGAATAAGTAACAAAATGATAATATAAAAAAATATCTTGACTTTTTTTGTTTACATTCACCATTCAATTTGATTTTGTATTAAAAACACTTCCTTTATAATAATTGATGACATTTTTCCCTGAAATATTCCCATGTGGGATGAAATAAAGGATCATCATCCATGACATTACTATGACAATACCATTAATAACCTCATATATGTCTCTCAACTTGAGGCTCCCATCATATCAGAACTCGCAATATAACTCCCAATTCACATAACCTAACAACCTCAGCATTCAACAATGAACATTGCCTGTTGTGCTTATGTTTTGAGAGCAGTGAGTTATTTTGCTGAATTGAGCCTCTCTAATCTAATGTCAGCAATAAGTTGAGAAACACTCCTCTACGGTTACTTTTCTAATGATTGTGTCGTTGCAAGAGTACAATCGCATTTAAACTTTACAAAAAAGGCATCCAAAGAATTTTCTTTTCTCATGAAAGTCATGTTAAGTATCTCATAAAATTACTCAAGAATCAAAAAGTCTTACACTATTTTTATCAATTACTTTTCAAAGTATTTTTTTACTTGACAGGTATTTCATAGAAAAAATAATAGAAAATGATTGAGAAAAATTGAAAAATTATTCACCTCAAATTGAGCTAAGATTTGCAAAGCATTGGCCAGAAGAAGCTCAGCATGGTCTTTTTCTGAACCATCAAGAACATCGATAGGTAGTCTTCCCTGAACAAAGAAACAAAACAAAAACAAATAGGTACATCAAACAATAATGTTCTAAAATTCTTGTTGGTGGCAGAATTACTTTTTAAGTCAGAAGAATTCCTCACCAAAATGCACGAGTCATTCCTCATGATCACGGTAATGGAAGGCTGGAGAAAAGTTATGAGAGCATTGTTGTTGTACTCTTCAACAAAAATTATTAGCATGTAACAATATGGCTTCCTCATTTCTCTGCCTGGCTTTAATTACATTTAACAAATTATTTTTGGACCAAAGAACTGGATTGTTTCTCTTACCATCAGTATCTCAACCAAACAATAAAGACAAAACTTTGCCATTGCCGTGTGATGAAACTACAAAGTTCGATTCCCCTTCCCTAGCGTCACATTCCTTCTAACCGCTTCAAATTCCCTCTTCAGTGGCTTTGTCGGAAACAGACACCCTAATAGATGTGACAATTGATCACGAAAACCTTCTACGATTCTGTGTACTTCTAAACACATGCCAGGCCCTGGGAGTATTCGAATTTGCTGGTCAATCATAAGATGGACAGGTCAAACTAACAGCATGACCATGCATTCTTATGCATGGACTCATTGGGGGCGTGGCTTATGTCACAAACATGATATTGATATGAAAAGGGTCTATCTTATTGGTTGAACAATGAAACTTGTTGCTTTGAATACACAAAGCCACAGACAAATACGTGAGCACCGTAATAAAAACGACCCACACTATCACTGACCCCCGGTAATCAACAGGTGATGAATGAGTGACAGACTGGGTCGGCTCGTGCAGTAGCTAGTGTTGACAGACTAAAATGAGGGGGTTGGGCTACTTCAGACGCTGTTGCATCACGTGTTTTTATCAACTGTAGCTGACTTTTTGATATTAGAAAGATGAATAATGGGACTTTCTATCAGTGTATAGAAAGTACTTGAGCGATGTCAGCGATGTTACACGTAGCGAGGTCAATATAGAAAAGATGGCGGCAGGAGTATCGTATAGGAGTTAAGAACTTACTACTGAATTTAGAGGGAAGGGGATTCCAACAAGAGCCGACATGAGAGGGGCCACATCTGCCTGGGAGAAAAGTATTTCAAAAGTTACATGTTGTTTAAAAAAATCTGTGTATCATAGTCATAGAAACATTTTCTTAAAGGTTCCTTTCATTAATTTTCATTTTTAGCTTTTCCTTAAAATACTCGTAGTAATTCTCACACTTTGTTAAAAAAAATTTAAAAAATAAAGGAAACGAGAAAAAAATACAACAAACAACTTTAAACAAAATGCTCAATATATCAATCTCCAACGATAAAGTTTACAAAATGACATTCCCCTACCTGCTCCATGTCTGTCCTTTGAATTGTCTGCATTCCCCATTCTGAACACAAGAGTTATGATGAAAATACAATTTGACAAAATGAACAGAAAATGCTAAATTGTGCGTTTAAATTTTAGTTACAGAGTTCAATTAAAACTACAATATTGATACATACATTTTAAGTCACTACACTTATGCTTGAAAATGTCTGCTCAGGATTTGTTTTTGTAAATTTCGTTCTTTCTTTACCGTTTGTTTTACCACTCCCACCCTTTCCCAATACAGCTTCTTTTCTTTGCATCAACTAAGGGGGGGGTGTCTGTGGCTCAGTGGTCAAGTCAATTGACTTCGGAGGACTGGGTTCCAGCCCGCCTAGGTTTTTCTCTCTAGTCTTTCAGAGTTTTCTTTGATTTAAGCTATAATGAGTTGCCATGGGCATAAAACTAACAATTTTAAACTTTAAGAAAGTCAAATCTGAACTGGCATGAAGATGCATGCAACAAAAAGCAGATGACAAGGTTGGAAACTTTCTATGGACCAGGGATTTGAGACAAGTAGATAAAGAGCCCAACGTTTTAATAGTAAGTGATTATAACATACATCAAATAATATCATACTCTTCCAACAACTTTGGTTGTTTCCTTGGCGATTACCAACTCATACTGTATACTACACGATTGGATTTTCCATCCAACTACAAGCAAAGATTCACCAGTGTCAGCAACGCAGCAAAGGGATCTCATACGGTACTCACAACCACACAGGTACGTGTTAAATTCTTCTTCTTCTTCTCGATCACTCAGATGGGCACGCAGACTTCTCGTGTGAAGGCAGCCGTGCGGCGTAGGTCCTCCACATGTTAAATTGATCATGGGGTTTATATGGTTTCAGTATTTCAAATACCAATTGTGTAGTACTAGCACTCTTAAGTCATTTGAAATACAACAAATTTTGGTTATGTAGCACTGAATATGAACACCGAAACTTTGTGATAGTGGTTTGGTTTGGGGTTTTTTCCAATCTAAAACATGATTTTGATTAAATATATAATACAAAAAGCGTAGGCCTTTATGATATCAAATTATTTTACCTGTACAAAACTGGTCGGAATGAATGCCGCAATGATCCCCTTGTACAGGACGTCTAATACCAGCACCCCAGGCAACAAATGGAGTCAAAGTTTCATGGTCGTGGCCAGCACCGTGAGATCCTATAACAGCATAGTTATCTAATTACTTGTTTTTGACTCAAAAAGTATTCTCCATTGACAACCTTCATACCAATAATTAAACAGAAACAATCTTTTTAAAAAATAAATACATCACATCATTGTGAAAATGTTGTGCATTGAGAGCTCAAGCCACCTGAAAAAATAGTCATTTTGCTATTGTGATGGTCTGTTGACATATGACATATGCACACATGATACAGGCCATAAATGCAGGTCCCCGATCACCAAACACAACTGTACACAGAGACAGAAATTTTATGGATCAAAGAATTTCAGACAAGCAGGTGATCAGCTCACTGTGTCCACAACTCTTTACTGGTACCAAGAGCAATGCACTGAGCAGTATTAATCAAAGACAGGTCAATAAACAAATTACTGTAGCCCCTGTGGGTACCCCCTCAGCAATTGATAAAAACTGGAAGGTTCTACCACACTGGACAAGTCTTGCAATACTGCATGCAGTAAACCTACGCTTTTGATCCAGGCCTATTTACCTTGTCACATATACAGATACTTCATACACAATGACCAGCAATTGTTATGGTGACCAGCTGCCAATTAAAAATGATATTGGGGGCATTATAGCATAGAGATAACACTTTCACCTTGTGCATAGAAAGTCTTGGGTTATAAAACAAAAAAAAAGTTCTAAAGTTTGAAGTTTCAACACAGAAAGGTCATATCAAAGGCATCTCTAAAGAACTTGAGAGGATTCCATGTGCAATGAAAACTCTGAAAGGACCAGAAAAAAAAACATGCTAGGCAGGCTCGAACCCAATCCTCCGTGTCCAAAGTCGAGTGACTTGACCATTGAGCCAGAGACGCCCCCTGGTCCTGGGTTCAAATCCTGACGTGAGGATATTTTTCTCTTGGACTTTCTCTCAGTTTGTATGGCTCTGACCCTGCAGATCTCTTGTGGAATCAAGTCCTAATTGGGATGGACTATAACTCAGACAATCCACATTTGATCTGACCTTTTATTTTAAAAAACACAAACTTGTAGTCATACCCCAGTCTGTCATTCCGTGGTCAGCAGTGACAATGAAAGCAGTTTTTCCATCATCATGGTAAAAATTATTTGCCATCTCCACAATGTTTTTTATGCCATCATCCACAAGCTTTATATTATCAAGATATTCCCTGGATTAGAAAATAGAAAATGACAAACCATCAAGTCATTTATTCCAAACCAACATTTAATTCAGATGGAAGCATCTCACACACTCTCTACATCTTGTTAGGAAATGATCATTGTAAACAGTCAACGAGGAAAATTAGAGAAATTCTAAAAACAAACGTTTAAAAATTGACTTCCAGTAAGAAAGTCACTATACATCAAGCACAAAGAAAGAAAAGAGCAAGAAGTGACTCGAGTTGAATAAGGAAAGTTATGGGGAATTTATATCTTAAAAGCAAACAAAATTCAGAAGTACACGCATTCATTTATTGATCTATACGAGGATATGAAAAAGAGTATCAAAAGACCAAAAAAAATTAACTCAGCAAAGACAAAGTCTATAACTTTAAGTAAAGAACTTAAAATGACATGGTTCGACAAGATGAGGAAAATTTAGAACAGGTCAATATCTAGAATTCTTTCTTTCTTATCCAATTCCCTTTTACCACTACAGTATAGGGCCAGCACAATGAGTCTGGATTTCTCTGGATCAAGATATTAAGCCAAGCAGGTGATCAACCCACTGTGAATATCTAGAATTACATTTTTTAAATAGCCTGAAAGCAAAAGCAAATCAATCTTTAAGAGTGTTTGAAACACATTTTAAGGACAATGAGAGGCTTTCTCAGTAGGACAGTGATGAACCAAAACCACAGCAAAGTAAAACAAAACAGCTTCTACCATTCTATTCTGTGGGCAGCAAACTGACAACACAAATATGGTATTTCAAGATATATATAAAACCAAGCTCATAATACACACCATTAAGAAGTAGGAGTACACAAATCCTCACCTGGAATGTGGTTTGTTAGAATGGCCATGAGTGTCAATGCCCAATAAATGCAGGAAGAATATAATCTTGTCATGTCGTAAAATATCGTCTAATGTTGAATTTAAAGATGCTGATGAGAAGAATTCCTGTCACGAAGATTTAAAAACTTATTTTCATTAAGCTCATAAAAAAAAAAAAATCTCTTCTGTTTACATTTTAAAAAACACATGCATATTTATAACCAGTTGCAATAAAGTGGAACATAGTGGAAATTTATTAATTTTTGGTATTATCCATCAATGGCAGCAATTCCTCTTTCCAATGATACTAAACGTATCTCTGTAGGTTAAAGTGGCATAATCTTTTTTTTTAATAGCCAAGGGGTTTACCATCAAGACAACAGCAAATATTGTTAGGGCCAAAACCAGGGCAACACTTAAAGTATGATGCTCGTTATGTCATTCAAGGTACAGGCCCAGTGGGCTGATCACCTGCTTGCCTTTTCTATCTGATCAAAAGTGTTCAGCAATCCTGGATTGGAGCTGGGCCCAACACTGCTCAGTGGCAACATGCGCTATGGATAACAAAACAAAACAAAGGTTAAAATGCTGCTAAGATATTACTGGGTGAAGCCAGTAGGTGTAGTAGTCATAATGACTCTACAATGGTTTTCCGTTGGTATAAAAAAAACCTGAATTCTCCAACTCTTGCGTCGCTTTGTCAGAAGCAGTCAAATATATAAAATATCACATGCATATATTATATCATTTTCATTGGAACGATAGTAAGTACAAGCATAAAGCAAAACGTCTGGCACATAGAAATGAAAAGGGGGAAAATCCATAAATTCATCTGAGAGTAAACAGTTACTTTTTTATTTTTTAATGGAACCCCCCTATTCCTGAAATGCAGTGTTAGCACCAACACCATACTCAATCCTGAAAGGTGAGAACAATAGCAACCTTTTATACAGATAATCAAAACATTCTTGTATCAACAAGATAGAAATTTCTTTAATTTTGGAGGTGTCTGAGCTTTATCAGCAAAGGGCCAAATATATCTAGCAATACTGCTGGATTATGGATTGCAACAAAGCATATTTTTTTTTTTTAATGGACATATATGATGACAAACACAACCAATGCAGCGCAATGCATACCTGTACTCTTTCAAACACCCATGTATCAAGTATTGTTTTGTCTCCAGCAAAGTCTTCAACCTCTGCTGAATAGCAATGGATATTCACATGCTTGCCTGTGGCACCTGTAAGAGTGTAACATAACACAAGATAGAGACCCAATAAAACACTTCACGCAAGTTCAAATCAAAGATGTAGTCTTAACTGACAAATTGGGGCATAAATAGAATGAACTTCAGGGAAGATCTACAGCTGGAGAGGTGGGTTTTTTTGTTTTTTAAATCCCACCAAAGAAAGCCCTTAGGTCTCCACAGGGCTCTCTGGTGGGCAAGGGCATTCATCCTCAGGGACTCTCCTAATCGTAAAGTCAAATTCCACCCCACTAGTAATACAAATATTAGTTTTCTTTCTTAATCTGAGCCTTTTTATCTTTCAATGTAAGGTTAAAATAAACTGGCACGTGAGGACAAAAATCAAAAGGATGCGTCACGCAGAAAACAGAAAGGCCCAATGCAATGAGAAATGAGGCTGAACTGGCCTGAATGACTTGAAACACACACAGTTTGAGCTGCTTTAGACACACATGGTCTGAAATGTGTGTGCATAGGGGCGAAAGAGCTATTTGAGCTGCTTTAGACACAAACACACGTCTAGGGCAGAAATAATGTGTGTTTAAGAGGAGAAAAGCACAATCTGATTTACTTCAGACACACATCATATTACATACACTCAGTCTGAAAGGTCTTTAATAAGGGCATCAAAATTTTGATCAGAGGTTGTAAAGAGATGTTTTCAGGCCAATACAAGAATATCGAGAAAAAAACTGAAATCAGGCAAAACCTGAAGTATTTACATCCTTGATACTACTAACATAATATCAATAGGTATGTATTGTATCTCTCAACATACAGCTGCCTGAATTCCGACAATCACCCGAAAAATGATACCTAAGATAATCATATTTTCAAGATTAACATTTACCTTTTGCAAACATGGGTAAAATATCAGGACTTCCCCATGACCAAGTGTATCTGGTTTCATTGAAAACAGAATCAAATTCAACAGGGTTTTCTTTCCAGCCTGTAGAAAAAAGAAATGAAAAGCCATTCATATCTATTTCAATGAAATACATCGACTTTAGAAAGTCACTGAAAATGAGAGTATATAATCCATTACATATCTCCATACAGCTCTGATTATAAGTAGTTCTTCCTGTTTCTTTCCAAATAGTGCATTGCCTCCTCAGTTCTTTGTCTGTTTTGTTTCCAAATGTTTCTTAATCATCCGCTCTGCTTTTAGCAGAGTGGATTCCAAGTGAAAGTCTGATACTGATAGAGGTTGGATTTCTGAGGGTATGTCCAATTCATTCCCAGAGTGTGTGAGGTGATACATTCTAGTCCTGCCATTTATCATAAGTGTTCACCTTATTTGGCCATCTGTCATTACGGAATTTCTCTAGCAATTATTCATAATGTCTATGTCTTCTGCTGCAACATTTTGGTGATACAAGTACAAGGGTGTAGAATCCAATAATATAATGAAAATGACATTACAATTCAAGATACACCAATTTCATTTTTCTGGAGGCTCATATGATTTTCAAAGTATCCACTTTTATGATGTAAATTGAGATCTTTAATTCTTATACACTTTTTTCACATTTCATTCACACGTCTTCATCAAAACTGTACTAACAAAATCTATAAAATCATATTGAGAATTCATGATGCAAAATCTAGTTTTAACATTTTACTGTATATCATCCGGCCGATAGGCAAGCTTCCGTATTTTCCCTTGCTGTACCATCACGCAGATCTTGACTAGCAAAGCAATCAATTACCGGTACTTTAGACAATGGCTACGCAAATTCTCCAGACATGTGCAGTTGCTCACTTTGGTTGCTATGCCTACCTCTCGGTTCCTGTCCATTTGAATTATTTTCAAGTGGTTTCTGTGAGTGCCGGTTTTTCATCAATCTCGTTTTTTAGTCCGTCATCTTTTATAGCAGTTTCACTTAAAAACACTTTTAATTGCTGGAAATCTTGATTTTATGTGCTAGTCTAATGTCAAGTCTGATCGATTCGACACGTTTCTAGCCAATCTAGACATCTAGATCCTGGTTTTGATGATTTAAATTTAAAGAGTATCATGTATATTTCCAGTTGAGATTCACGTAGATAGCTGATATTTGTCATTCAATTGAAAATTCTAAAAATTACTGAAAATAATTTTCGAGCAGTTACAAGTTTTCATCGATAATTTGGTGCACTTTTATGAGGAAACTGATGAGCAATTAAAATTTTTAAGAACTCTATCCCTCTGTGATTCCCCAATGGCTACCTCTGGCATCAGAAGGGAAAATCACTGCTTGGGACATAGTACAGCAAAGTGTTAATGGCAAGCAATGGAATATAATGATTTTCGTAATTTTTAACACAGTAAAAAAATGAAGATTAATGTGTGATGAACTAAATCATTTAGATGGAAAAAAATGTCATTTGTATTTCTAATTTCCTTGCCCAGACGGGTAGAACCTCCCAGTTTTTATCCAAAGCTGAGGGGGTACCCACAGTAATTTGTCAATTGGCCCGCCTTTGATTAATAATGATCAGTGTATTGCTCATGGTGCCAGTATAGAGTTGCGAACAAAGTGTGCTGATCATCTGCTAGTCTGAAGCTCTCTGATCCAAAGAGTTTTCAGCTCTGTGTTCAGTCATGTTTGGTGGTTGGGGTGCCTGCATTTATGGCAGGTATCTTGTTTGCCTTTCATGGCTGAACATAGGGCTGGCCCCAACATTGCTCTGTGGTATTAATGGGGCTCAATCAAACAAACAAATTTCCCCCAAAAAAAATTTTCAAGGAGGAAAAAAACCTCAGAAGATTTAGATCAACTTAAAATGGTCACCTTTGGCCACTGCACTAACATCTTCATAAAATCCAGCAATGAGAGCTACATGGCCTGGTCGGGACTCTGTGGGAACCCTCGTATGTGACACTCCCCATGTCCCTTCTTCTTCCATCATCTTTCTGAAACATTTGAATGGCACAAAAATACCATTAGATAATATTTCTCGCAGATAAAAAAAAAACAAGAGTAACTGAGTATTGCTTTCGAAAAAGGACCTGATACAAATATTCCTCAGAAATATTTTTTTTTGGGGGGGGGGTTATACCAACAGGATCTATAAGGTGGAAAACATTTGGGTTTCTTTTTGAATGTCAGGGGGCCTTGTGACGTAGCAGTCAACGCTTTCGCTTCTTGAGCAGAAGGTACTCCCAGCGGAGACGGGATTTTTTCCTTTGAACTTTCATGAGTTTTATGATCCTGATGATTCCAATGGAATCAAGTCCTATCGGAGATGCACTACAATTTGGAGGTCACGCCTTTGGTATGATCTAAAATGTGTAGCCGATGGCTACTTTTTATCTTTTTTAAAATGCCAATTCGAGCAAGGAAATGACCATCAATGTAATTTGGACATTCACATATTTTGAGAACATTAAACATTGAATTTTTTTATTATTAACTAAACATAGAATGAGATTTTTTTTCAAATTATCATGTTCCCTTCGAGATTCACATCATTTAGAACTCTTTCTTTCTTTAGTTAGTTTCTTCTTTATTCTGTAAGTCTTCTCAGATATGCTGAGTGTATTTTTGTATTTACGTTTACCCCAGCTTCAAATACAAAATAAAACCTATGTAAAAAGATGTCAAATAGATGCTGCTTACCTTAGAAAAGGTGCTCGATGTCCCCCATTTTCATCAGGTTCAAAGAATTTATCCGCTCTAAGCCCATCGGCCACAAAAAGAAACAGCCGTTTGGCAGGAGGCTCACCAGGAGGCTTCACAGGTGTCATGCCATGCACCAAAGGCGTGGTAAAGTAGATGTCAAAGATGGAATAGAACAAGACTAGATGGACAATTATACCAGCCAAAATCAGCTGCCATACTTGCATTATTTCAAATGAGATCTGCAGATGATACAAAATAGACAAAATTTAACAAAACATCTAAATGTGTGTGGGTCTACCTTGGGTGGTCGAAAACCCCAGTCAGTACTCTACCGATTCTCAGGCTTAGACCATTTCCAAGTTAGTCTTCTTCATGAATGTCATAACTTTGGTACTAATCACTCACTGAAACTTTGCAAACATTTTGTTTAGAATGTTCGCAATGCATACACAGATAGGCTCTGTCAAAATTGCCTGAACTTTTTTGCCCATGGATAGAGGTCGAGGACAAACCTGTTTCTTGTGTATAGTACTACTGCGGTAGGGTCTACTACAACTACAAGGGGAGGGGAGGGGTTGGAGAAGGACGCCTCGCAGGTAGGGCCCACTGGGAGGGGGAGGTTGGAGACAATAGCTTTTTGATCCTTCGATGTCGCCTCTTCCTATCATTGCGAAGCAGAATTCGCAGAGTGTCGGATTGTTCACTGGCCAACAGGGAATGTGAGCTGGGTTTAGACCGTCGTGAGACAGGTTAGTTTTATCATTCATACTGATGACTTGCCGTCACCACACCAAACCTGCTCAGTACGAGAGGGGAACAGCAGGTTTGGACATTTGGGTCGCACGCTCTGCCGATAGCGCCAGACTACCGCCTCTAAGCCGGAATCCCACCCTACTACTCACATAATATCCATATGCATCAGGGAAGCATCCAGGTCAAAACACAAAAGCCTGAATTTAAGCACGATGAGCACACTGAAACATCTCAATATGGTGGCGGTGTTACTTTGTCTTCTAATGATTGCTCCTCTTTCCTCACATGGGATATCTTATCATTACATACTAAACTAAACAACACAATGGAAAATTGTATTCCTTCATCTTACCCTCCCCACAAAAAACAACTGAGTTATCACATAAAAGCCTTCATCCGTTAACATATAATATCACCTATCTAGATTTAAAGAAAGAGGCTGGGGCTTTGACAACATTGCACACAAAATCATGTGAAAGTGAAAGTAAATTGTGATGGAAGTCAACAGTTAAAATAGAAGCTTCACACGCATGCGCAACTGAGACAACAGCGTGGCTACAAACAATAACCCGGCTGGTGAATCTTATGCTTCTGTCCACCAGGCTAGCGGGAAGCCCCTAAAATATTTTCTGGCTGAGCGTGTAGACAGATGTGCCAAGCTCCCGTCTGGAAAAGCCGGGATTTCCAGCTTCAGCAGGACATCCCATGCATGCTGCTGGATATTTTCTGGTTGCCTAAAAAGTGGCACCTCTGAATACATCAAAGAAGATGAAAATGTGTTTATTGCTTTGTAAAATATCTTATTTCAGTCGACTCTGGTTTATCGCAACACAACCGGAGCGGCAAAATCAACTGGGCCCAGTAATTTTGGATCATTTCACAAATTGACGACTAGGTATATCTGTTGCAATGTTATTTCTATATTATAAATAACTTTGCCCTGTGAGTTCTACTGACTTGAAATAATCATGAATGTGCCATGGCCTCATTACAAACCATTGGGTTTATAAAATAATCTATGCAAGTGAATGCCGCTTTCCCTTTGATATTTCTGTCAAAGGTGACAGACAACATCAACAAAGAGTTCATAGACAGAAGATTATATTCACCCTAGCTTTTGTAAATTGTCCTCACCAGCAAGGAGGCTGAAACTCTTTTGATTGTAAGTGTAATTAAAGACAATCCAATAGCCAGTCACTAAATGTTTATGGACTGTATAGACTGACAACACGTGTTGTTATTCCTTGAGGGCTGGGAACAAAGGCGACTGCAACTGTCTTTTAGACCTAAATTCAGTGCAAGGCTATTGTATCGTTACAGTTGTTAGTTAATGACAACAGCAAACTGTGAAAGCAGAAAAAAGCTGACCGAAAATGTGAGGCAAGGTGTTGTGTTTATCATAAGTGAGTTGCGATTAACCTGTGACTTTTACATAGAATTAATTCCATTTCTTGGGAAAACTTGCGCGATTAATGGGCATTTGCGATTCACCGGAGTTTAGGCCTATCTACACGCAAAATTGACTATAGATCAAGATCCTAGGTTTTGGCAAAGACTAAAAATCGAGTCAAAAGTGTTTACCAAATAACATAAAATGCGTCTAGACTGTCAAGGTTAATTGTCCTAGTCCTAGTTTTGTAATGGACTGCAATTCATGGAAAAATAGTAGAGACAGTCAGAAAATTTTGGGACAAGGTTCAAAATAGACTCTATCTATCTAAGTAAAGAATAGTCTAGAGTAACATCCGGGCTACACGGCCGTCCGAACAACCCGGCCGTCTAGACGACTCGGCCACTTAGATCGCGGTACCGAGAGGCCTC
>JARBEQ010096779.1:0-14045 GCA_030265355.1 Tritonia tetraquetra | reverse complement strand
GGAAGGGCGGCGTGATCGGAGTTTGAGCTTTTCAGAGGCGGTTTCCATAGTATAGTAAACTAGGGCTATATGGTAATTGGTGGCACCATAGGCCAAAACCTAAAACAAGGCAATCTGACACATTAATGTTGTATTTTCCCAAGATTGCTAGCTTTTGACTCTATAAATCATACACGTAGTCATCCCGCTTAGGACCCATCACATCCCTATGTCCGCTCACGTTTGTTTACTTTCCAATAATCACATAACACGTTTTGTTTTTGTTGTAAAATTCCCGGCAGTTTTTTTTCGGTTCTTTTTAAATCGTCAGCAAGATTTATTTCACATAATTTGTCAACAAACGCCGTTATCCTACGTGACCTTACACAGGTCTGATAGCCCAAAAGACTTCCGGTTTCATTGTGGGCTGATGTTTGATGGCGGTAGAAAATTGAAACGGAGTGTTTAGTGCTATTATGTTTCCAATTGTGTTCTGGATTTATTATTCGTTGTTTTGAGGTTTGATTTGTTTTATCTCTGGTTCTCCGTTTCATTCACTTTTACCTACATTGCATTCTAACGTAAAGTGTAACTTGCTGGGTTATTGTTTTAAAAAATCCCCCCTCGCCGCTTTCCGAAATTTTCTTTCCCTATGCTACAAATTCCATGTCTTATTAGAATGTAGCTAGACCAGTCTTGACAAATTATGGCATACGTGTGGAATAACGTTGCGGTTTGACTTGTTTAGATTTATGTAGAGTCAGAGAACAATAGACACTGTGAAGACGACTAAACCACAACGCTATTCCACACGTATGCCCTAATTGTTTCAATCATGCCGCGAAAGTGCTCTGTTTACAGGTGCAATACTAATTTGACAGTGAACGTAAACCGAACCCCCATCCCCTTTTTGAGACGTCCAAATGTTTTGGCGGCTTGGATTCGTAGTCTGCCAAATCAACGTGGATGCCATTAAGTCATATATGACATGGGTGTGTGTGCATTGCATCGGCCTCCTAATACACCTCTTGTAAGAATTGGGAGATACTTTAAACCAACTGTACCTCCATTATTTGTTCTTGGTGTTCCTGACTCTCATGTCTCATCGTCATTCAGTAAAACACTTCGCTCGACAAAAAAGGCGCTGTCCAGTGCTTGTTCTCTGTTGACATTGATGAAATGGATGAGTTCATGTCAATAGACAATTTTAAAAGGGAGAAATTTGCTGAGCACTTGAGCGCAAGAGTGAGAGATTTTTAATTGGTAGCTGCAGATGGGCTGGGTTTTGTAATCTTCAGCAAAATAAGAGATGGTCCTGTCCACACCTTCTCTATCTATTCTCATTGCCAGGAAACATCATCTTTCACATTCAAGTATGAAGCATTTTTCAAGCTGAAGAAAGTTTGTCATGAAGGTATTAAAAAATTGCATTCTTGTTGGAGTGAACTTGATGAGCTTATTCATTATTTAAAGATGTATCCTGCTTCTGGTGATAAAAAGCTTGGCTTCATGAGTCATTGTACAATAGTCCAAGAAATAAGAGAATTCATTCTGTCAGGACATTTCACTTGCCTTTGACTGGTTCTCAAAATCAAGAACATTGTACAATTGTCTTAGGAAGCACGTTCCGCTCCCATCCATTTCAACACTCAGAAAGATCACAGGCATCGCTAAAAAATTGGATGACTGTGCTCTTTTTGAATCAATATCTAAAAAGTTGGATGAGGAAAGCAAAGGTTGCGTACTCATTATTGATGAGATTTATATCAAGGCGTCTATTACTTATCGAGGGAAACTATATTCGGTCTTGCTATTGACTGCCCTGATAAAGTTGTTACTACAATGCTTTGTGTTATGGCAAAGTGTTTCTTCGGGTTCAAAAGCTTTCTTGTAAAAATGAGTCCCTGCCATGGCTTGAAAGCTGATATTCAATATAAAGTTGTCACTGATGTCATTGTTCAGCTAGTCGTGTAGAGCCAAAGTCATGGGTCTGATTAATGACAATAACAGGGTCAACCAATCATGGATGTTTGATGTTTCAGACCCAAGCAAACCCCGGATAGCTAAATCCCCTGTGGACCCTTTGTTAACGAAGTACGGTTTGACGAGTCGTCACCCAAGACGGGGTTCGTATCCCTTTAAGGGTCTTCGGATCTGGTTCGGTCTAGGGGGGGGGGGGTTGACTCGTCTCCCCGCACCACGTTAAACTAAAAAGGACAGGTTCGTCAATGAGCCCCCAGGCAAATGAATGCTAATGAACAAAGTAATACTAATTAAAAATAAGTTCGAGACAAAATAAAGAACACCAAGATTCAGGTTTATAGTTTCACGACAAAATTCTATTAAGCAACTAATTCAAATCAATGATACTAAAAGACACAGAGGATGAAGAATAGCCGTGAGTTGTGGGAGTACCACTTAGGGCAAAGGGCATGTAGCAAAATTCATATTTTAAAAAACTAATAACGAAATGCCCAACAAGCACAACAGCTTATCCTTCCAAGGACAAAAGACGATAAGATTCGCCGACCTAAATAAATGACCTACTAATGAGGGCCAAATCTCAGACGAAATCTATTGAGTAAGAATCATATTTTTATAAGAAAGAACGGAAAGGAATTGTAACCTTCCATATATATGCCAATAATTATAACAGCTTATATGTTGAGGCATCACTAGCCTAAATATACACACGGTCTAGACTAGACGTCTAGATACATTTTTTGGCACAATCATACTACAGACACGTAGGCTAGGAAGAGGACAAGAGACAGGGAATCTAACCCTGACCTGAATACCTGAAAATGATAAATAGAACAGAATCATAATGACAGGTCAAAATGTAAATATAACATGAGCATCGTACAAATGTAAAATAACTCTTAATTAAAATTAAACCTACCCTTTTCAGGGAAACAAAACAGCAAGGCGGAGAGAGGGACAGATGATAAAGTCCTTCTCCTACGAATTCTTGATAACTAAAGAAAGGTCGAATGAAAGTTTTGACAAACGTAGAAGGGTCAAGGTCAACTATGACGCGCATAGAGACAACAAAATACACACAATAGGTGTGGGTGTGAGATTACTGACACAGAACAAAACAAAGACGCAAAGAGACATACGAACGTGACACCCTTCAAGAACTCTTTTGTTGATATATGACTTGGTTCATATCTTAAAGAACATTAGGAACAGTTGGGTCACTGAAAAACCACACGACATCAATTTTGACTTTGAGGGTGAGAAAAAAGCGCTTACTGGTCAGACGTTGTTGAACTCAATCAGCACGAGACAAAATAATGCCTCAGGCTTTCCAGTTTAAGTCATTCCTCTCTATACCCCAGTAACATCGAAAAACAAAAAATGTCATTAGCGCTCAATGTTTTTTTAATGAAAAAAAGTGCAGCATAAAAGATATCGACAATATGCACGGAAACTTCTTGTGACACTGCATTATTCATTGACATGGTTGTGCGTCTGTGAAAAGTTTTTGATACAAAACAGTATTCCAACATATTCGCCACAGAGACCAAGATAAAGTTGCTGTGGATTTAAGTGAGGCTGGTCAGCAACAATTGAAAAAGTTGAAAGAATGGACGTTCTTGGCATCAAATATGGAAACACCATGTCATGTCATCAAAAGCATTGCATTGCACATGCAATTGCCTTGTGGATGTATGTCATTTCCTCCTGACTACATATAGTCTTTTCAACCACCAGCATGTTTCCTTAGGCTGTTTTCAACAGGATGACATTGAAAATTATATTGCCTACTTCAGAATGACTGCAACTATTATATATCTGCTGAACGGTTACTCATATCATACTCATTCCTCTGATAGAGCAAAACGTATGCTGGAGTATGAATCAGTTGATATTGTTCTTGATAAGTCAGCACACAGTTGCAATGTCTTCAGAAACGAATTAACAGATAATGAAGTTTAGTCCTTGATGACTTGCAACATTAGTTGACCAGCTTTCAGAGCTAAAGGGAGATGCTGACCCTCTATTTGCAGATGTATCTAAGTATACGTCTACCTTAGACCGTGGAGGTCTGAGCTTCCCAACGCCTGAAATCTGAAATCTGAAGTGATATCTTGTAGAAGAAGATTAGTCTAATCTGTATTTTTGAAGACTTTCCATCCATTTTTCATTTTTTTTGGAGTGTGGATAATATTGTGATTACAAGAATATTTAATATTGTAATGAAATGTATTTCTTGTCATAAAAATGACACTAGGAACACCCTGTTGCTTTCGAAGAGCAAAAAAAAAGAAAGACAACAACATTGTCTTCACAGTAAGGTCTAGGGTGGGGATCAAACTTTATGCTTGTAAAGAGCTACCCCACTTGCCAGCGACAGATGTTGGTCACTCAACCCAATCCGACACCCTGGTTGAATGACCAACCTTTGTTGCTGGCAAGACAGGGCTTCCGTTTGCAGGCACGTGGTTCTATCCTTACTTGTGACCAATCACTTTCCTTATCTCATGGGTTTTAACTTAAAGCTGTATCACTCCTTCCTTTAGAAACATTTATCTTCAGTGCCTGCTCCATTTTCTTGTCTTGTCACAACAAACCATTTAAAATGTGTATTTCTCTCTTTCTTTATATAATCGTATGTCTTACTTTACTTTAAACCCCTTGTTCGAGTTCAACCATTGTTGATGGAGTAGACGATGGCAACTCGTAAACATCACCCCACAATGAAGCCGGAAGTCTTTTGGGCTATCAGACCTGTGTACGGTCAGGTAGCCGTTATCGTAAACTTCTCTCTCTCTCTGCCTAGGGAAACCCCGTGATAACAATGTGACGTCATGGTTTCCTTGTACGCCCGCGCTCCGTGATAAGTAAAATTTGCTCCATCTCGCCTTTATGACTCGAGGTTATTCACTTGACTCGAATCTGATCCTCCTGAATTATCCCCCAGGTCCTTATCCAAATTAAACATTCAACATACTAGAAAATAATATTAAGCATTGAAAAGACCGTGGACTGCATTCAACTCTCTGTGATGGTGGAGGGGCTGGTGTTGGTGGTCATATTATTTAAACAACTTTTCTTCTAACAATCTTATAATTATATTAAAATGTACAAACACCAATGAACGTGTTCCACATAAATACAAATACTATTTTAACAAAGTAGAGGTCTAGTGAAGAAAAATTCAAAGTATCTACTTGTAACTTGAATTGCAAACACATAAACAATAATTGCGTTTTGATATCATGGATAAGCTAATTCCTTTGTTCCTTGCAGCTTGCTTGTTCAATTTCTTATCATGGTTGCTTTGTGTTAAGTTGGATTTTTTGTTTTGAATCCGTAGCGCATGTTACCGAACACAGAGCTGGAGAATTGTGGATCAGGTAGAAAAGTCAAGCAGGTGATTAGCCCACTGTAACTGTGCCCGTACCTCGAATGGCACAACGAACGTCACATTTGTATGTGGTTTTGGTCAACTATTTCTACTGCTGCCTTGGTGGTAAACGCCTGAGTGGATTTTACCACAGAAGGCAATGAATAATAGTATGCGTTAGAAAACCAAAAGAAATTGCACCAAACAAGGATTTCATTGAAATCATCCAAGATATTATCATCAGATACTGCACATGAAAATTGACAAATGTCATAATCTGCTCTTGATTTTGTATTCTCATTGCCTTTTCATAACATTTTTTTTTATTGTTCGTGTGCACGTGTATGTATGTGTTTGTCTCAATGCGTGTGTGCTTGTGTGAATGTTTATGTATGTGTCTGTTTGTATGTGTTTGTGTTAATGTGTGTATGCGTGTGTTTGTGTGTGTGCGCGCGCGTGCGTGAATTTCAGTCTTCCTACAGGAATTGGGAATCAGGCCAACCAAATAACCATGGAAACCAGGATTGTGTCCACATCTATTCTGAACATGGAAACCGATGGGCAGATTCCGATTGTTCGACGCATTATTTCTTTGTTTGCCAGAAAGAAGGTACGATGATAGAATATTGTCCAAATAAAATGTTTAAAAAGATAAGTTGGATTTGATATAACACAAATCTACGAAACGCTCATGTCTATAAACTTTATTAACCATATTATCAACGTTGTAAACAGGCAGATGCCTTGTCCTCATGGTGCGATTTATTCAGTACTTTCGCACGGCAAACTGCACGGACACCCGCATATAATAATAGATGGACGGAAGCAAACTAGGATTGATTTATCAGCGCCGCATCGCTCGAAGCAAATTAAATTGGAAAGGGGGAGCGAATTTAAAACAAACGCCGTGCGGAAAGTACTAGAAAAACCCGCACCATGTGAACATGGTTCATTTTCCCAGTGTTTCGACTGCGGGATTTACATAGAGCTTCACTTTTCATTTTCTATCATTCATTTTTCATTCTTCAGAAAATTACAGTATAAATCATAGTGGTGACTTTTAGATAGAACTTCATTCTTCACTTTTCACTTTTCATTTTTCACTCTTCACTTTTCATCGATGAATCACCGCCCCGCCATGAAATGAACAAGCTCACTTTTTTTAAAGAAGGAAGAGAGCTGGGGGCCTGACCTCTATTTTTTCAAACACATTTTTTTGTCGAAAAGGCCAAATTTGAGTTCAAAATCCAATTCCTCGCAAAATGTGACTGTGCTGTGATAGCAAATACTACAGTTAAATTCTGGTCGCAGGGGCATTGGATCATGTCTTTGTCTTTGTGTGATTGCGTGTGTGTGGGAGGGGGGGGGGGTCTATTTCATGATGATGCTGATGCTGATGACGATGGTGATGATGGTGTCTGTAATGATATCAATTCGGACATGCCGCGACAATGACTTCATGTTACGAATGATATCATGGCGTCATAACATTTTATTATCTCAGCCATTTATGTTACATAACTATTATAGATAACTATAGGTCAAAAGGGCAGTGGGTCATGTCTTTGTCTTTGTGTTATTGCGTAATTGGGGGAGAGGTGGGGTCTTTTTCATCATGATGATGGTGATGATGTTGTTTTTGTTGATGATGACGACGATGATGATGAGGATGATGATGACAATAAATAATAATAATGATAATAACTATGATGATGATGATGCTGGTGGTGATGATGATCAGGGTGATGATAAATGATATAATGATAATGATGATGACGATGCTGCTGCTGCTGCTGATGATGATGATGATGATCGTGATAATGATGATGATATGACGGTGATAATGATGATGATATGACGGTGATAATGATGATGATATGACGGTGATAATGATGATGATGATGATAATACTAATAATTACAATAATGATAATGATGATGATGATGATGATGATGATGTTTGTAATGATATCAATTAAGACATGCCGCGACAATGACGAATACCATCATGTTGACATAACATTCTATTCTCTCAGCCCTTTACGTTACATAACTATTATAGATAACTATAGGTGCCAACGGAATGATACGTCTTTCCTCATATAGAGTGTTAGATCACGGGTGTGAGCCATTTGCTCACCAGGTGTCACAAAGTCTTTTGTTTGTCAACCGTCAGGAATGTTTGGCGTATACGTTCAAAACAATAGCTTGGATTCACGCCTTTGTACTGTGACAACGAAACAGTCAACTACGCGTTATTGGGCCAGACTCAGTCGGTATTACCAAAAAGGGCATACCACGCATTGAGAGAAAGAGTCAACCCTTGTCAACTCTAAATGCAATTAATGTGGCCGTAGGTAAAGTCCCTAGAAAATGAATGTTTCACATTAGGCCACAAATAATAAGGGGATGTGCTAATCAAACCCCAAGTGTCACTGTGAACTTGCCCGTCTCCAGTCTCCGATATTTGTCATCAGATATTGTACAATAATGATAATAATAATGATTGTTCAATATAGCAAATACTGTACAGTTATGATTAAATACATCGACTGTTCTGGGAATTACCTTTCTCCGTTTGGGAATGTTGTCATGAATAGTATATTAATGTTAGACATGGATAACAACAGTCAAAATTGTAAACTTTCAGAATACTGTTTTTTTCTAGCCAACACCAGCAGGCTTTTTATAGCAATCCATCATAATATGATCAAAGATGATAAAGACATAACTGAGCGTCTTTCCCCATGTGATGAGCGAGAACAAAATAAGAATTATCCACTTGGATTGATTAGGAGGGCAGTCATTAAAAGGTGGTTGAGTTCTACTCAGGACAGTTTCGGAATTTCTGATTTCAACACAAGGAAATAGCAAAGTATTTTGAATGAAACATGAGCAAAGAAAGAAAACATCACTCTCTTTCTGATCTCGGTAAAAGTCCTTGCGTTTATTTTATTATTGGCAATCGTTAATATGATTAGATAGAGTATTATTCTTATTGTGATGACAAACAGCCAAACAACGCTATTATAATCATGTTTTGTTCATGTGCTCCTCAGTGTGCATAAAAACATTCACCGCGGACAGTGGACTTTTATGGTCCCCGAACTACCCTAAGAAATACTTCAATAACGACTATTGTAAATGGACCATCAGGGTGACGGACGGGTATGCCATTAAGCTTGTCTTTTACCCACCATTCAAGCTCGAAGGCTGTATTGACAGTTTAAAGGTATCAATGATATAATTGTGTCAGTTAAATTAAGACACATTTAGTTTGTTGTTTGTGTTTTTTTGTCCATTAACAATTACTTTTGATTTATCTGAGCCCACCTCCATTTCTGACTTAGCTAGAGTTTTTGACCAGTCTGTTGGTTAGATCTACCATCTAGATATTGGCTACCATGTGTACCAACAGTTTTAATCTATACTATTGACTGCAAACCGAAGGCTGCTGATTAATCTGCCACCAATAGATATTAAGCCATGGAATTCATGGAGGATATCTTGCATATATTTTTGTGCAGGTGAATTTTGAAGAGCATAGGACAAATTAGACGCCCACTCTGGAGTTCATGAGTACTACACTGCTTGGGAGTTTGTAAAGTGCCTGGATGACCTGTAGTAGTGCAATGTCGATTTTTGAGCGCTTGCCACAGAGCTTCATGCCATATACTTCGAAAGCTTTCTTAGAATCAAAAACTGTGGTAAAAAGAAAATTGAAATAATGTTGTCTTTTCCTCAACACATTCTATGTTCTTTTTTATTTGCTTTTATAGACATAATAACGATAGAGCGAAAAAAAAGTCGGACTGTATACAGTTAGAGATATTGGTATCATTATCAAATGCAGCATTTTTTATATCTGGTTGGTTGATGAGATACGAGACTATCCCGACAGACGATTCTCCAATGTATATAATTTCACCAACGTCGGTAAAAGTCATTAAAAAGAATTAGATTCCTGGCGCTTGTATCATTTTCTTCTCCCCATTCAATGAAGGTGTATGACATCACGTCAAATGGAGTGCGGACTCTAAAACATGAAATGTGCGGTTCTACCCTACCCCCAGTGACCATATCCACTACGTCAACCATTGAAGTGGAATTCAAGACGGATGGGTCAGTCTTCTATACTGGATTCTCTGCATCGTGGCAAACCGTTGGTACGTGTATCGTCAATTTACGGCACGACAGTAAAAACATTACCAATAATTCTCTCAACGCAATTCTATTTGTACATAATCTTCGTCTTTCTTCTTTCCTTAATGAATAACCTTTTTAACACCTTTCGGTGTACGACTTATGCGTGATACACAAACATTCGCCATTAATCCCTGTTCCATGACATCCGCTTTGCCTTTACAAGCCTAGAACCCCTCTTTTTGCATTACTAGACACATTTTCTTTGGTCTACCTCTATGTAGTTTTTCTTGCTGTTTACGTTCAAGTATTTGTTTAGGAATTATGTTATCTTTCATTCTGTTTATGAGTCCAAACCATTTTAATTGATTTTTATCTATTTTCATTTCCAGACTTTTAGCTTTTACTTCTTCCCTAATCCTAGTATGTCTAGTTTTATCTCTCTTTGTTTACTTATTGATCTTCTCAGGAATTTCCTTTCTGTTGCCGGTAGTCTCTACTGCCTAGTGTCCATCCATGATTCACTTCCATATATCAAAGTTGGGCAATAAGTTGAGTTAAACATTTACATTTTTGTTTTTGTTGTTATGTTGTTAGCTCTTCCTTACCAATAAAAGAATTTCCAAGTTGACTATAAACCTTTGTTTTTTGCTGATTCACTGATTTATTCCTTCTTTCAAATTAGCATTTGACTTGTTCATTACTCTTAGGTATTTATAGCTATCAACCTATTCCAATACCTCTTTGGTTTGGTTTGGTTTGGGTTTTTTTGGTTTGGTTATCCGAACCGTATTATACCCGTAACGAATGTTGCAGCCAGCTTCATGATCAGCATTGCTGGAAGAACTATGGATCGGGTAGATTCTATGAAAAGTAAAGAGTTATGGAATGCCCTCAAATAATAATAATTTGGTAGAAGCAATACAATCCTTTTATGTTAATCGTAAAAGTACTTTTTAGATTGCAGCTAAAACAACAAATGAGTTCAAAATAGATGAAGGCGTTAGACAAGGTTGCATCCTTATTCCATCGTTGTTTATAATACTAATGGATTCAATATCAAAGCAATGCAGTGGTATGAGGCCCGTAAGAGTAGGAATGTGGAAATTAAAAACAAGTTTAACTGATAATGTTAGGATTTGCAGATGACTGAGTGATATTTGGAAAATTCAACAAGATCTACAGCACAACATAAATATACTCAACATGGAATTAAAGAAAAGAGGTCTGAAAATGAATACAAAGAAGACAAAGACTATACTAATTGGTAGAGAATCATGGACATTAGACAGTATAGAAAAAAGCAAACTACAGGTAACAGAGATGAAGTTCCTAAAATTAATAGGCAAAACAAAGAGAAATAAAATTTAAAATACTAGGATTAGGAAAGAAGTAAAAACTAAAAGTCTGATGATTTGGACGCATACACAGAATGAAAGATAGCAGAATCCCAAAACAACTATCTAGAGGCAGACCAAAGAAAATGTGGCAAGATAAAGTTTCAGAAAAAAAAGAGGATCTAGGCTAGTAGGGGCAAAGAGGATGTTACTGAAGAGGATTCAATTGACCGGATACTTTCTACATCATCTATATTTACTCATGTCTGCCTATCTTCAATGTTTCGTTTAATTCAGTTTTGGAAAGTGCTTTTGGTATTTATGTCTCTAAATTCTTCTATTTTTATCTTATATCTCTTTTGGGTTTTTCTGGAGTTTTTATTAGGTTTGGCTTTAAGGGTTAAGTCGAATTTCTCTACTACTAGAAAGTGATCACTGTATATTTCTGCTCATCATTTCACTTTGACGTCATTGGTAGTATAAAACAGATGGTTACTAGCTATCATGTAATCTATTATTGACTTTTCATTCCTATCTTCTAAAACTCGATAAATTTGTGTTTAAGGTTATTTTGGATGCAGAGCAGATCACGTAATACTTCCCTATTGGCCCTTTTGTGTATTTTACCTTCTTTACCTATTTACCTATTTCTTGGTTTCGTCTGGTGTTATATGTGGCTATTTGTTGATAAAAGTCTTCCTTTTTTCTTTGTTTGGACCATATCCTACAATTGATTTGATGTTCTTAGATTTAAATTCAATATTACTTTCTATGAGTCGGTCATTTGTTAAATTAAAGTCACAGAGTTCATGTAGATTGTTTTTAAGTGATAAAGCCACTCCTGCTCTTGCTCGCACATTAGTATTGACATCCGAATAGACGATTGTATGACTACTTAGATTCTCTATTCTCTGGCGTTCCTTTTTTTATTTTCTGTTATTCCTAAAATATTTTTTTCCACTTCATTTACTAACTCCATTTCTTTACCCTTAATGGAACTAGTATTCCATTCCCTTTGTTCTTAGTTCTTGTTCATGCATGAGTCGTCACCGTGTAATCTATAGTTGAGTCGGGCATACGCCTATCTATTTGAATCAATTTGGATATTCATTTGAGAACTTCCCAATATGTTTGTGCCTGTTTGGTATAGTCCTCACAGTCATTAGACCACTCAAGCCTCTCCACTACAACAAGGTGGGTCACAAAGGAGAGGATTTCTATTAATAATTCGTTTAAATTTCTTTCCTTGTTGGTGTCGATCCAATATCCTGCACTCTGCTCTATCTTAATGCGTACCTAAATGCTTATGTCTATCAGCCGTTTTGGCAGTTGTCGTCATGAATTCATACTTTTCAACGTGATATGCATTGTTTATTGGCTGTACCATCCACTACGCCTACACGATAAAAAGTTGGTCATATGGAATGAAGCTTTAGTTTACGGACCACTCGATGCTTACAGTTTGTGTCTGACATAATTTCAGTTCCTACATGTGGGGGGACGTTTAGCACGAAACTTGAGAATGGACTGATTCTATCCCCCAACTACCCATCGCCTTATGAAAACAATGAATCTTGCACCTGGACCATTGATGTAGAGCGTGGCTACGTCATCAAGCTGATATTCCAGCCGCCGTTCGATGTGAAGTCTTACAGTGGATGTGGACATGACAGCGTTAAGGTAAAATATATTCTCTTTTAGGTAACCGACTGACCTATCCATCCATAGTGTTTCAAGTAACATTTAGATGACTGGAGTGCTCTTATTTCCCTGTGCTATTTTTGCCTACCTCTTTTTATTCTTTGCGTTCGATGGTTGTATACAATCTATTACTAGCAGATTCTGTGAGCTGAAACGATTTTCCTAGGTCATTAGCAGTATCTTGGTTTCTTATTTAAATTACAATATCAGGGGCAAAATTTAGTTCTGAGTGGATTTTTGGCAGCTTTTGAATGGCTAATTCCTAAATGTCGTCGCTAGGACATAACTATATGTTCGTGCTCACGCTATTCTTGTGTACATTGAATATTGTTGGTACGCTTTCTAAATGTGGTCGTCTTTTTTCCTCGTGTCAATTAAGCCTGATCCTAATAATTGTAACATAGACATGCCATCACCTCTTTTCCCAAAAAAATTGTAGGGAGGATCAACAAAGAATGCAGCTTGTTTTGTTGCTAAAAGAAAAATGAAAACAATAACAATTCATTATCCTACCTCAAACTGAAGCCATACATTAGAGGATCAGATTTCTGCGTCTCAATATACACTCCGCCTTTCCCGATAGCCACTGACTGCCTTCTACGTGTATGGGCCGACAGTACTAACTCAGGAGAATAAGATGGGTGTGGCCGTGTTGTCCTCACAAACGAAGTGATTGTCTCCATGGTGATACTCTGGTATTGTGGTGGTGAAAAATAATGTTGTCCGTTTACAATCTGGGGAGCAGAAATGTCTCAAAACACAGTGGCCATGATGTTTTTGTCTTAGAGGAAGTTAGATTTCGCTATTGCTCAGACGTCTGCCACCTCTAGATATTGCCCCTAATTAGCTCAGTTGGCTAGAGCATGGCCTCTGTCTCTGACTAGGTGGTGTTGTCGTACGCCACGGTGTGGGTTCGATTCATACTGTCAACATTCCACTTCTTTTCTATGGCTTTTGGTACTTTAATATTTTCCAACTTTGCCTGATACATTTTGTAGTCGCTTGTCTTTTAAAGAAGCTCATGTAACACCATTGTTAAAGAAGCATAACCTTGACTGCGAATCCTTTAAAAATGATCGACCTCTGTCAAACCTGAATTTTATTTCCAAAATAATCGAAACACTGGTGGTTAGGAGACTTCAGGAACACATAGCTGACCACAATCTCAGCACCAAGAATCAGTCTGCATACAGATTTGGGCAAAGCACGGAAACTGCACTGCTACGAGCTCACAATGACATAATCAACTACCTCAACAAGAATAAGAACGTCTTTCTACTCCTTCTAGATCTCAGTGCTACATTCGACACTGTGGATCACGAGATATTGCTTTACAGAATGAAGCATGTCTTCGGCATATATTCGATTAGTTTTCAAACTAATTGATCAACCGGACACAGAGAGTTGTAATTAACGGCAACTCCTCATCCCCCACGGCCCTAAATGTCGGCGATCCACAAGGGTCAGTCCTCGGTCCGTTTTTGTTCACGATCTATACAGCCACCCTGAGCGACATTCTGCAATCGCATG
>JARBEQ010096557.1:0-14046 GCA_030265355.1 Tritonia tetraquetra | reverse complement strand
CTCTCTCTCTCTCTCTCTCTCTCTCTCTCTCTCTCTCTCTCTCTCTCTCTCTCTCTCTCTCTCTCTCTCCTATTTCTTGTTCCTTCTATTTGTTTAGCTGGTGCACGTCATTTCACTTTTAAGGGTTTTTTTCTGTTTGCTTTGTGTCATACATTCCATTCCCTTTAGATTACATCTAGATTTTGTGTCCCAAATGTTTTATGACGCACAACGTCACTTGTGTGCTGTCAAAAAAAGGAAACGTGATCCACCTTTTCATTGGATCTCAGGTCGAGCGAAGCTTCTTGCCGCTCTTTAACGACTTTCCTAATCATGAAATAAATATCTAGGGCGACGCAACTAAAAGCTCTCGATAAAATTCTGGAAAGTACGAGTTTGGTGGAGCACGCCAAAATTGCGGTCTTGTTTCTAATAATAGTGATGAATACCGGCAAGGTATGCGACCTTCACCTTCAAAGCCATGGTAACGGCCAATCAATGAACACGGTCTGATGACAGAGCGATATATTTTTAGATTGCAACCCTTTCGAGAATCTACCACATGGTTCAGAAGGTTGTGAGACCGGTGACGACAATTTGAGCTGGATTCCCTAGTCGTATAAAAGCAGAGCACCTGTGAGAACGGCATTCAACTCACAAGTAAAATTACTTTTGTGAAATCTAGTCAGCGACAATTATCCAAACCTTGTTGTGAAGCGCTGTTCATTTTTCAACAACATATATAATAAGAGGAGAACTTTCACTGGTTACAAATTACAAGTCAATATCACACACAACACAGTGTATCGTACAGAGTACAGAGTGAACATTCGAATCAGTGACAAAGGTAAGGGATCTTTATTAATTATTATTATTTGTTACAACTACTACTAGACTGCCACTACTACCACCACTGCTTCTTCGTTTAATTACAACTCTTCTTACCCTTACCACCACCACTTTTGCCACAGCCTCCTCTATCTCATTCTCTTCTTCTGCCACACTTAGACTCTATTCTGCTGCACTGATACCTTCTAGACCATCTATCTTCTAGATACTTCTGTTGCCGCCACCTCCATTATTATGAATTTTGTTCCTTTTCTTGTTATTGTTATTTACTAGAGAGATACACCTCAGGGTCCACCACTGTCACTATTACTGTTATTACTTTCGGTCATAAGGTGAATGTTGACTAGAGCTACAAAGGGAGTTGTATTATTGATGAAAAAATACATTATTTCTTGTTTGATTGGAATGACAATTGGAAAAATTTGCTGTCCTCAAACTGTTGTTGATGACCATATTCGTCAAAAAGAAAAGAGTAAAAAAGTAAAGCATAGTATTTATATAGCGCGTCCACGAAGTTCATCATGCTCTATGCGCTTTGCGATGTATAGTTTACCCCCGGCAGGCCATAACACTCCTGTCTCCTTCTCAACTCCATGAGAGAGCGATCTGCCTGTTAGGTGCGTTAGCACTGGCATTCTGACAAGATCATTTGGGGCCCTCGGCCGGGTTCCTACTCATTTACACGAGTCGAGTGAGGTTAGCAGAGTTGTGCCTTACCCAAGAGCACAGCGCCCGAGTGGTCACCCATCCACACACTGATCATGGGCAATGTTGCTTGACTTTATGCTGACCGATTCAGCATGCTATCCGTTAAACCACTGGCACCTATATATTGGGCAAGAAAATTGAAATCATGTTCTCACATTTTTTTCAATTAGCTAATGAGAGATTGATAGTCTTCTTTCTTTCTTATCCAGGTCCTTTTACCATTACAGTGTAGGGCCAGCACTATGAGGCTGGATTTCTGTGGATCAAGATATTAAGCCAAGCAGGTGATCAACCCACTGTGAGAGATTGATAGTGGGTTATTTAAAATTGGCCTTTTCTGATCAATGAAAGATTGTGGGAAGTTGATCACCTGCTTGTCTGAAATTAGTATTTTCTGCTGTATTCAGCCAAGAAGAATGATTGGATGGGCTACACATCCAGATACATGGGTGCCTATTGTGAATAGTAATAGTTACAGTTAAACACAGGCAGTCTGCTTCATTGATTTGTGATGTTTATGGAGTACAAGTGATTTGATAAACAAATTTTAAAAATTCTGTATGGATACTAACAAGTCTATGAAAATTTGATATATTGATGAAGGCAGCATCAATTATAATTATTAGTGATGATACAGGCAAGGTATCATTTTGTTGTGCTTAGACACAAAGTTATCAGTTTATTTGATATCTATCTTTTTATTCTCTTCTTCCTTGTCTTCCAGATGACAAAAGGTAAAGCTCCCGCCATCGGCATTGACCTTGGCACAACTTACTCATGTGTGGGTGTCTTTCAACATGGCAAAGTGGAAATCATTGCCAACGACCAAGGAAACAGGACCACACCCAGTTATGTGGCTTTCACAGACACTGAAAGAGTGGTAGGAGATGCTGCCAAAAACCAGGCAGCTCTTAATCCAGGCAACACCATCTTCGATGCGAAGAGACTGATTGGCAGAAAGTACAAAGATGAAACTGTGCAGAAAGACATGAAACTTTGGCCATTCAAATTGGTGGATGTGGATGGAAAGCCCAAAATCAAAGCCGAGTTCAAAGGGGAAGATAAAGTCTTCGCTCCAGAGGAAATCAGCTCAATGGTGTTGTCAAAGATGAAGGAAACTGCTGAGGCGTATTTGGGTCAGACCATCAAAGAGGCTGTGATTACTGTCCCAGCTTATTTCAACGATTCCCAGAGACAAGCGACCAAAGATGCAGGGGCTATTGCAGGCCTCACAGTTCTTCGAATCATAAATGAACCCACTGCTGCCGCCCTTGCTTACGGACTGGATAAAGGACAGAAGGGAGAGAAAAATGTTCTCATCTTTGATCTTGGAGGAGGTACCTTTGATGTTAGTGTCCTTACCATTGATGAGGGCTCAATGTTTGAGGTTAGATCTACAGCTGGGGATACACATCTTGGAGGGGAAGACTTCGACAATCGTTTGCTTGCACATTTTACCCAAGAGTTTAAGAGGAAATTCAACAAAGACCTTTCGAAAAATGCTAGGGCAGCAAGACGTCTGCGCACAGCTTGCGAAAGAGCCAAAAGAACCTTATCAAACAGTACAGAAGCATCTATTGAGATTGACGCTCTGTTTGACGGTGTGGACTTTTACAGCAAAATTACCAGGGCCCGATTTGAGGAATTGTGTGGAGATCTGTTTCGTTCAACAATGGAACCTGTAGAAACAGCTCTTCGGGATGCCAAGATGGATAAATCCAAAATTCACGAAGTTGTGTTAGTAGGAGGATCCACACGAGTCCCGAAAATTCAGAAGCTTTTGTCTGATTTCTTCAGTGGCAAGGAGTTAAATAAATCCATCAACCCAGACGAAGCTGTTGCCTATGGTGCTGCAGTTCAAGCTGCTATACTTACAGGTGATACCAGCGATACCATCAAAGACGTTCTTCTGGTAGATGTAGCGCCACTGTCCCTCGGTATTGAAACAGCAGGAGGAGTGATGGCCACTCTCATCAAACGAGGCACGACCATCCCGACTAAAGCCTCCAACACATTCACAACTTATTCCGACAACCAGCCTGGGGTTGACATCCAAGTCTTTGAAGGAGAACGCCCTATGACCAAAGACAACAACAATCTTGGACGGTTTCAATTATCTGGTCTTCCTCCAGCACCTCGTGGGGTCCCTCAGATTGACGTCACTTTTGATATTGATGCCAATGGAATCTTAAATGTCAGTGCCAAGGACACTAGCACAGGCAGAACTGAAAACATCACTATAAAAAATGACAAAGGACGTTTGAGCCAAGAAGATATTGACAGAATGGTCTCGGATGCTGAAAAATATAAAGAAGAGGATGAGAAACAAAAGGAACGAGTGTCTGCAAGAAACAGCTTTGAAAGCTATATCTTCAATGTGAAACAAGCTCTTGATTCTGCACAGGATAAATTATCATCCGAAGAGAAGGAAAAAGCAAGTACAGCTTGCAATGAAGCACTGAAATGGCTGGATGATAATTCTTTGGCTGACAAGGAGGAGTTTGAAAGTCATTTGAATGAATTACAGAAAGTCACAAGCCCAATGATGACAAAATTGCATTCAGGGTCACAAGGTCAAAATCCAAAAGGTGGTTCTGCTCCTAAAAACAGCAGCAAGGGGCCAACAGTTGAAGAGATGGACTAGACTTATTCTTTGTTGCTATAAAGTTTGTTATTAAAAAGATCAACGTTAATTTATTGTAATTAACTGGTATTGTTAGTGAATTGGAACTTTATCAATATAAGAACAGGTTTTACATGAGATTGCTTTCTGTTAAACCTTGGAATGGTTTCGAGATGTATCATTATCATTGTCTATACTATTCACCTGGTATCTAGCTTCTACTGCTACTTTGTATATTCGTTGGAATTTGCATCTTTCTTTAACAACCAAGTGTTAATGTATTGATTAGTTTCTTCATGATAGGAGAGTAGTAGTAAGTAATAGTTTTTTCTTTAGAAAGTATACATAAAGCTTGCTCATTAATCTGTAAATTCTACTGTAGTTTTTGCGAAGAAGGGCGAATAACACAAATGCATTGTTAAGCTTGTTCTAGTCAGTGTGGTGGAGATATATGAATGCTGTTTATAAAAACATTTGAGATAAACTTGTTACTGGGATGTAAAGTGCTTCAGAATAATTTTTTTTTCTGATTTCAGAATCTCACTATATTATACTGGTTATGAAGTCCCAAATGTTTATTATAATTCCATATTATTATTGTTACTATCACTATCACTGTACAATTCTATCTCTGTATTTTTGGGGTTTTATCTACATTCCTTTATAATTGACTAGGAGTAATGTACAAAATACCTTCTGAGAAAAAAAAATCACAGGTTTGAAGCTACTACTATCATTATTGCTAAATCCTAGGAGTTCTGATGAAAAATAACCCACCTTAAAATATCCTTACGACTAAATGTTATATAAGAAGAAACTATGAGAAACAAAATTTGAATGGAGTCTTGCTGTTTTGAGCATAAAACAAAAAAATTGTTTTGCATTTAATCATCATTTAGAATTTGTACATCCCTGGTTTCAGCTCTTTTACTTTTAGCTATTATCTATTGTTGTTAAATGATGGAAAGATTACTAAGCCTATTGTTATAACACTTTTATTTAGAAATAATGCTTCAGGTGCTCACTTTGTTACCGTACTAACAAAATGTATTTTTACACATATATTTAAATATGTGTTATGTTAATCTGTTGAGCTTTTTTAAAATGAAAAATAAAAACAGAATTTTAAACATTTGATTTATTTTTTCACTGATTTGATTTTTAAATGTTTTTTCTGAATATTTTTGAACTGGCTCCCTCTCTACTTGAGCTGACTTTACTGAGAAGAAAAGTGTGAACTAACAACACTTATTGAAACTTGAAACAAGTCCCTGAATAAAGTTGCAGCCTAACTAGTGGACTACGTACTCTTTAAGTTGAAGTTACTGGAGTCTACTTTTTTCTTTGGAATGAGCACTGATCTTTAAAAGTTCTGAAGTTGAAGTTTTATGTCCTTTTCAACACGGAAAGGTCATACCAAAGGCAGTTCAACAGAATTTGAGAAGATTCCATGTGAATGCGAATCTCCAGGGCAGAGTCATGAAAACTCTGAAAGGTCCTCCATAACCAAAGGCATGTGACTTAACCAATCGCAAGGGACGCCCTGACCCGGGTAAAAATCATTGTGTAGTGCATTACCGTTACACAATTTTCAAGATCTTATATAAAGCATGTGAATCTCCAGCGCAGAGCCACGAAAACTCTGAAAAGGTCCAGAGAAAAAAATCAATATCTATATTAGTGGTCACACAAAATATATCGAAGAGCAGACCAGGTCGGAATGTTTCTCCAACTCAAAGAGTCAATAAAACATGTTCTAGTGTTGTTATTTTTACGCCCTTGGCCACTCATTATATATAGGTCGTATCAAAGACGGCTTACAGTCCCATCTCTGATAAGACTTGATTCCATCGGAAATTCACAGGGTCAGTCTATCTCTGCACTGATAAGACTCATTTATAATAAGTATAAGGAATCCACAGAACAGAGCCATCAAAACTCAAGAGAAAGTCTAATGGAAAAAAACGTCTATGCCAGGATTCAGACCCAGGACCTTTTGCACACAAGGCAAATGTAGGCCCCATAAAACAAACGGGTTGTGGGTAGTGATCGATTAGATGTCCATCCCCAAGCCATGGAAATTTGATAACAATTTGATGTTTTACAACCTTTTCAACACAGAAAAGTCATATCAAAGGCAGTTCAACAGAACTTGTGAAGATTCCATGTGAATCTCCAGGGCAGAGTCATGAAAAGTCTGAAAGGTCCTGCAGAAGGCGGAACTTGAACCCGGACCTCCATTTCCAAAGGCATGTGACTTTACCACTCACAAGGGACGCCCTGACCTGAGTAAAAGTCATTGTGTAGTGCATTACCTTTGACACAATTTTCAAGATGTACAAAAAAGGTCTGGTTGTTATATAAAGCTGTGCCTGGTGTCCAAATATTTTTGTTCATGGTAACTGGTACAGACAAAACATAGAAAACAACTATATGATGAAGAAACCAACCAAAGCCCTTTAAAATAGTTCTAAAAATTTGTTTATTGTGGAATATCTTTCAGGAATGAAAAAAAATATCGATGTTGAACAAATCTATATGACCCCACTCAAACAGCATTATCGATTGATAATAATAGCAATAGCTGTGATGAAGATCTCACAAATTTGAAACATGAAATCATCTTAATAAACAAACAGGAAACTTTGTGATGATTGTCTAAATAGGTTTCTAACTCACCAGGTAAACAAACAGAATAATAAAAATTTGATGTCTTATTCTTTTTAAACAATTGTTACAGCTCAGCTTAGACATTGTTTAAATTCATGGCACATAATGAGACATATATTTCCTATTGAGTAAAGAAGACTCTTTTTTTTTTTTGCTTGTATTTGTATTGGACATTTTAGAGCTGACGGACACAATATCATTATCTAAAAAAAAAGTTCTAAAGATTGAAGTCTAATGCCCTTTTTAACACATAAAGGTCATATCAAAGGCGGCTCAATAGAACTTGAGAAGATTCCACGTGACTCTCCAGGGCAGAGCCTTGAAAACTCTGAAAGGTCCAGAGAAAAATTCCGCACCAGGAGGGACTTGAACCCTGGTCCTCCGCGTCCAAAGTCTAGTGGCTTAACCACTGAGCTAGGGATGCCCCCTAGTCATTATCAATAAGGTTATAGCATCAAGCAGTATTATGGCCAGCCTTATGCACAACCTAAGATGGCACTCACAAAAAACTCACCCACATGAATCTATTGATCCAAGGATTTTAGACAAGCGAGGGATCAGCCCATTGTGTTCATTATCCCCCAGTAGCATGGTGAGCTATACAATGACAGTATTGATTAATCACTAAAACAACCTTTGTCCCAGAGGAACCCCTCAAATTTGGCCACTCTCAACAAATGCAGATGTGTATATGTCAACATTTTCTCAGTTGTTGAAATCAAAAAACTATTTCAGCTCTTCACACACACAATTTATTTTGTCCTTCATATATAAATGATACAAAATTACAACATTTACTACTGCATTGTCATCAATACTGTTTGTGGCATTAATTCTAAGACAACATCAACCTTTGGCTTTAACAGAGAAGGAAATATATATGTGACCCATCACCGAAAGTCGGTCCTAAAGGCAATTGTTTACAGAATTGAAAGATAAGCTAAAAACACCTGATGGGCGTAAGAGTAAGACTATTGAATTATATGATATAACTCAACATATATACTATTTTTTACCAAAAAAGACAATCCTGTTTTTAACATACAAATAAGTCAAAATGTACTTTGACAGGCCTGCCAACTCTAACCAAAGTAAAAACAGGACACTAATATAAAGAAAGAGGAAAAAGTAATGTGAAAAACCCCAGGATTTTAAAATAAAAACAGGATAATCTCCATATTAACAGGACTTGGCAGGTCTGCCTTTGGGGATTTATGGCAGTGGGTCACATAAGAATTCTATTACAACACCAAAAATGTAAGTTGACACTGGCATCTACAAAGACAGTTCAAGGACAATGGGGCAGTGATCGCTACCCATGATCTTTGTACGGATGACACTGTCACATAAATTCTCCTTCAAACGTTCAGAAATGACAAAGTAGTCCAGACGCCTGAGGATAATTTTAAAAAAATTCTTTTAATTTTACTGGAAGTCAAATTTAAAAAATCTATTTTATCAACAGAATGCTTCAGTTATAATATATAAACCACCCTTCTTCAAATGCAATTACTGTCTAAACGTATGAACAGAGTGGGACTATGAACACCCAAAAATTTTACGTTCATAAATGAGAGGTACAAAAATACTGATGGATAACAGTAACAGTGCGCCAAACAGAGTGATTGCCCACAACGGTAGACCCTCCCAGTTTTTATCAATTTGTTTATTGACCTGTCTTTGATCAACACTGCTCAATGGATTGTTCATGGTGCCAGTAAAGAGTTCATTCTCACGGCGCTAGTTAACACTGCCATAGAAAACAAAAAAAAGTGGGCGGTAGTGGGGAGAGACTTGGCCAAAAATAGGGTGGCAGTGTAAATGACATGTGGCCGGTATTTGAATTGTGGACCTCCTGATCCATATTCTTGACAAAAATAATATTAATGTTATAACAAACAGGAAAGACTGTCTTACCATCCAACATTTTTAGCTCTGGCATTCATGAAGTACGCCCAAAATGAGTAGGCATGTTCCTCATCAGGATGCAGATGGCGGAATGAATCAATGAAACCGGACTCTAGAACAGCAGTGAAGTTGTTCCTTTCTTCCTGAGTAAAGCCAGCATTTTTCTTATTTCCTTTGGCGTTTTTTATATCTGGCACAAATATAAAAAACAAATAAATTAAGAATGAAAAAAATTAAACAATTGATAAATAAACATTGTAATTCACAAAAATAGCTTGTTCTCAGGGAATGACTGTGTCATCAATAAGAGTTTAAATATAAAAGTATCATGCAATAGTAATAATAAACTTTGTTAAAAATAATAACAATATATAAAAATATAACACACACAAAAAAAAAAATCAACAAGACATTCCTAACAAGATGTGAGGATAAAGAAAACAGAAACGGAGAATTAACCTCTTTGGACAAATAACAGCATATATAATGAACTAAGAACAATTCTCAATGTATAAAAAACAAACAACTGCTCATATGTCAATGCCTGCAAGGCACAACACACTCTACATAGATGCAACACAACTGAAAAAAACAAGCTACATAATGAGAATGCTATTGGGCTGTTAAGACACCCAGCTCAAAGTGACAGGGATTTAACAATATCATGTCATTGCCCGAGATCAAAACTAATATAACTATAACCAACAACAGTGGATGTATTTTTGTTACAGAAGATGTCATCTATAGGTTATCCAAGCCACAGGTTTGAAGAGAAATTCCCAAATCCAAACAAGAGCCTCCATAATCATGATAACAAATAACTGTCGAAAGCAATACTCAGCTTTTAAGATACACCTCTATCTTTCTTTCTTTATCATTTCCTGGTTTACCTTTTGGTGTCAGGAAGATACACCCCTTTGATAGATCTAATATGGATAAACAAGTAACGAATGTGTTACAGTGCCAGAAAACAGGGTTCATTACTCTTCTTTCTAAATACTGTTCCAGGGCTTTTCCAGGACAGAATTCTTTAATTCCTGGTCTACAAAATCCACTATTTTACCCAGAAAATGTATATTTTCGGGTCATAAAATGTGCAGCAGCAAGTTTTTCTATCTAATCAGCTGGTATTCTAAAATTCCAGGGCTCTTCCATTGCACAAATACAAATTCTAGGGCTTTTTAGTATTTTATCAAATTCCAGGGCTTTTCAAGGGATCCCTGAAATTTAAGGGCTACACAGATACCTGAGAAAAATAAGTCTAAGTCAAGAGAAGAAGAAAAATGGGGAAGTAAGGATCCAACACAAACCTGCCAGCCTTGCCACCATTTTGGGGCGATTTAAGGAAACCACACAATTGAGCTATCCGCACACTGAGGCTTCTCTTAGACTTATTTTTTTCTGGCACTATCGCACATTGTTTCATTGTGTAAAAGGTTCTAGAGCTTGGTCATATCAAAGGAAGGCGGTATAAAAGAACTTGAGAAGATTCCACGCAAATTTACAAAAAAGCCCCCACTAGGCAGGCTCGAAACCTGGTCCTCCGCCCTTGAATGCCACAAGTGTCACATTTTAAAGTGTTGCCAAGTTTTGGCCATAACAATATTTACGGTTGCCTTGGTGGTAAACCCCTCAGCTATAAGAAAGCTGAGCAGATTTTGCCACATAAGGCGGGTACGTTACATTATTACCTATTTCCTCATGTGCGACATTCAGATCTCCACACCAGATGACAGGCTTCTTCTTATCCAAAGTCTTCAGATATTCCAGGAAATCCACATCCCACTGTTCAGTCCTGTACTTGTGTCGTACCAGCCCTCGGCCAGAGTTGGGGATGTCTACATAGATGAAATAATAAAGGAATCAGTAATATCCCTTCCCTTGGTTTGTTGAAGGACATCATTATTCTATCCAAAATGCTTTTTAACCGCTAACTTCCCGTATCCCCCAGCCGCAGCTGAGAACTGGAAAGTAATCTGTGGTAGCATAATTTCCAAGAATTGAAAATTGTCCCCTGACTATTTCAAGTTACAAAAACAGAATTATGCACCAACTCCATGAGCTCCCGAGGACTTAATTTAATTTGGTTAACTCAGGCCTAAAACAATGTTGTCATGTCGCAGAAATGAACAAGAACCTATCATAATTATTGAATTATTACATCGTGTTCAAAACTCTAGCCGAGTACAAAATTTACTGATCCCATTTAATCATAATGTCAATCTTATCATCAAAACAAACTGACTCAATGGTTTAATTTTTAAAAAGCAAAAAATCACACAAAAAACCCAAATATATAAATCACATGAACTTACATGTGTTGACCAAATAAAATTTTTCAAATTCAGCTGTAACGACCCTGCCTTCATTATCGTGTTTCTTGATACCTGAAATATTGATAAATTCATATCAAGGTCTGTAAGAAAAAAATAACAAACGAAGGAGAAAAGATGAGGCCACGAGATATGAAAACATTGTTAGTAAAAGAAACTTTAAATGAATCAAGTTAATACTAAATCAAAACTTAATATGGGGCTAATTCATATAAAAAATGATTAAAGTCAGATAAGACCCATATATTCAATAAATTTAACATAAACAGTTGTGAAAAGATCCAAAAACAAGAAAGAGAGCATACAATTAACACCTAAATCAGTTATTTCTTGGAATATCAAGCTGCAAATAGTCTATGACATAATGATATGTGGCAGATCAAAGATAAGGTAAAACTGTCGGTAACAAATGCAGTTGCTATGGTAATGACGACCGGATTGGATTTCATTTACCATTTCCAAAATGTAATATCTTCATCAAATACGGACAAATTATTTGGAAATTTTGTGAAAATGTTAGGACGGCCACTGTTTAAAAAAAAACAGTGATTTATTTTTTAAATTATTCGTTTAAAAAAACTATGCACTCTGCCTGGAAAACCACTGATTTTTCCAAATCATTGACTCATCATAACTAAAACAGTTTTGAATATATGCAAAATTCCTCACATTTTTTAAATAAATCAAGGTATGGAAATGTTTTGAGTGCCAGAAAAACACAGAAAAATAGCCTTAGAAAGAAAAGTGGAAAAGACGAAAGTGGGATTTTAACCCCCTGTTTGTTGATGAACAGAAGACCTATCTATTTTACCGCCTCCAGTCCCCACGGGGGGCAGGAGGGTTGAAAATAGCTGTAACTCAAATGGCCCCAGTGAACGCAAACTGGTCAAAATTGTCTGCTGCACCCCTACTCAAGCAGAAACTGCAATGACAGAGTTTAGTTTCAACATTTTATATTACTAATGATTATTAAGAAATTTATCTTAAACAGAAACTGCAATGACAGAGCAAAATTCAAACATTGGGTTAAGGGTTTATCTTATCTCTTTAACTGCAGAATTTCGGTGAAAACCTATACGCCACTCCCCTGATCCTATTCAGGTAGGTGGGATCAAAGAACCTAGTCCTATCTGTGTGCACGTTGCACATGTTAAAGAACCCTTGGCAGTTGAAAATCGATAAGAGTAGGCCGCAAGGCCGCTGTCCGGGCAAAATGAATTCCTACCACAAAGGTCACAGTGGGTTGATCACCTGCTTGGCTAAACATCTTGATCCACGGAAATCCAGCCTCATAGTGCTGGCCCTGCACTGTAATGGTAAAAGGGAACTGGATAAGAAAGAAAGAAGAAAAAACTATAACTAAAGCTTACCAATTCCCTCTGTGATATTCAGTGGCTTCGTTTTGTAATACAAGCCCACACCAGAGTATCCTTCTGTGTCTCCAGACAGCCAGTGTGTGGTGTAGCCTTCAACCTCCAGCTCTTTGGGGATTTTAGATATGTCACATTTCAGTTCTTGAACACACAGAACATCTGGACTTTCTTGCTTAAGGTAGGAAGTGCCATCTTTCTATTAAAAAAAACCAAACAAAATGTGATCTTGAATTTCAGCTGATTAAAAAAATATATACATTTTTAAACAAAGACTTTTGACATTCTAAAAGAGAAGGAATTTGCAATCAACGATAATTAAGGATCAGAGGTAGTCTAGACATGAATTTACACTTGAGGGGGTGAGATGCAAAAACAGATATATATCCAAAAAGTACTAATTGAGAAAATTCGATTTTCTCTTACTAAATCTCTAAAATTCCAATACAAATAAAACATTTACATATCAATTACAGTTGGATTTATTGAGTTTTGAATAAAATAATTTTGGTATATATAAGAACAAACTTGACCAGATGTCTGAGATTATGATAATAACTCAAAAGGCACAAATTGTCACGTATCTTTTGGTGTATCTCACCCACTCCTTTGTATTATAATAATGAGATTTTAACATATTTCAGCATTAATTGCAAGAAAAAAGGACAACTGAAATTTCTAAAACTTTAGGGATTGGTAGCTTACACTGATATTTGCTACAGCCATAGAATAGTAAGCATAATGTCAAATTTTAAGATGCAATCAACATAGAGAGATATGATATATTATACGTAATATGTATCCAAGTCCAAGCTAAGACTTATTACCAAAAATAATCTCATAAACTTACAGCCAACCAAGCCCTAACACCATTGATGTTCCAAGAGGAAATTTTGAAGTTGGCAACATTCCCAGAGGTTGACTTCGATGTGAGAGAAAAATCTGTATCTCCAAAGCTTTCAGATATGGATCCAGCACTTTTTTTCAATTTGGCTTTTGGCTCCTCAGATTCAGCACTGTCATCATCATTTTTGGCAGGTCTCTTTTTGCCTTTCTTTGGAGCAGGCTTCTGAATTTAGATTTCAAAATAATCAGATGGTTAAAAACATAGGCACAATTCTAGCTTCCTTCTCTTTTGAAAAAGAAAAATATGTCTTCTGCTTTTTACATTGAAACCAACCTACTGGATATGCACAAAGAAGCAGAGGTTGAAAAACAGGATATCAATGGTGACAAAATGTAGAAAATGAAAATTTTCTGAATCTTGAAACAACAAAAACTCAAAAGCACCAAAGAGTACTAACCTGTTCTTCCTCTTTCTCTTCTACTTCTTTTGTTGCTTTTGCTGCAGCTTTCGATTCAGGTTTCTTTTGCAGAAAAAATAAATGGTAAAATTAACATTAAAATCATAAAAATGGTAAAAAAGAATAAATCTCATGTTATGAATAAAATACTTATATAGTAATAGCAAACCAGCAACAAGAATACCTTTCAAAATAAAAAAACAAAACAGACACCCCAAACATTTTATTGTTTGTTTGTTGCTGTTTTAGGGCTCTATCGACCCAGAAAGGTCATTTCAGCGCCCGCCATACGGCTTCAAACA
>JARBEQ010096448.1:655-14048 GCA_030265355.1 Tritonia tetraquetra | reverse complement strand
CGAAAGTTTGTGTATCATGCATAAACCTTACACCGAAAGGTACTAAAAGGTTATTGATAAAGAAAGAAGAAAGAAGAGGTGCAGAGTCATGAATACATTTAAAAACGGTACAAGCAATCTTAAATGATAAAATAATGATATAAGCAAATGCATACTGCGCCTTCCCTAGTGATAGCTCAAGGCGCATTACAAGTCATTGTGATAATACATGATACATCATTTCCACTCCTGGGGGTTCATCATTATCTTGCTTGGGGACCCACCCCTAGCACTACACCAAATTAGTTATGTCAGCAAAGAAGGAAAATGTGAGTGTCAGGAAAAAAATGAGAAGATATTTTAAAGTATGTGATATATTATGTTATATTTGTATTCTTTAATGATGTTTTAAGATTTGCACCAAGTCAGATAATACCATCCACATTCTGCCTTCTGTCTATCCTCTGTGGTCATTTCTATTTTGTACTTCATCACTATCATAGGCTTCATTATGATATTATGTTGACATGATGATAGGACCTATTAGTCAGAGGCTTTATCTAAGTTCTCCGCCCACACGAGCTGACGACTATATCGAGGTCATTGAGCTATTTTTAGCTCCATGCTTGTTGTCATCAATAACTCCGACCTTTGATCCCAAACAAAATCATGCGATGCGATTTAATGGAATACCGTACTCATCATGTTCGATTCCGTGATTTACAGTATTGTAAAAACGTAACCGTTGCTTTGGAAATTAAAATACAAATTTGAAATATGTGATTGTTTCTACATTTCAAATAGATATTGACTAAACCTTCATTTTACTATTTTCAATTATGTGGCAGCCCATTTTGATAATAACTAGCAGCAAAGACACGGGGTAGGTAGAAAAATCCGATACCGCTATTATCTAGTACTCGACATGAAGCTAAATTGGGTAATATGACACAAAAAGTAGTATCGACATAATTTCAGGTGGGGCATAACTCTCAGTTCAGGAAGTAAACAGGATTGCCATATTGGCCCTTTTTAGAGCCAAATCAAAAGAAAATGGTCCTTTTCAAACACAGTTGGTCCCACAAATTTTGTTTGGCTCTTTGGCCCTTTTTTGGCCCTTTTGAAGATCTCGTTTACTTCTCTTTAGTGTCTATACATGTTTGTATGATAAACTGTATTAGGATACGCATTCTGTAACTTCTATTGAACATTTTACACTTATATCGAACATTTTACGTATTTGGTCCCAAACAGTCTCATTTGAAAAAGTCTGGCTCCAAGACGAAAAATCATCTGGCATCACTGGAAGTGGAGGGTCAAGTTAAAGAAGTGAGAAGTGAGAAGGCCCATTGTTGGTCGATTGAATCACTGTTGTTTATCTTAAATGGTTCAAACTTGATAACAGAAAGTAAGTCACTTTTGTTATTATAAGAGGTATAATGCGGATTGCATCTGCTATCGGGGTTATTTCAATCCTTATAGACGCTCTGTTTACTTCAAGGAATCGCAAGCGTCTGACTTGATTCTTCTTCTACTTCTACACGTAGACCTACAAGTTCAGATCTTTTATTGAGATACCTCCTAGATAGACCACTCCTAAGATGCTTCTAGACTAGTCTAAATCTACTAGACGATAAAAACTATTGTAGGAGATACCTCTAGACTAGACTGTAGTGGCAGAGAAGTGTAAACAAAAAGGTGAGTTTCTGGAGAATATCTTTCACATCTTAATGTTTTTGTTTTTTAAATTTTAGAAAGAATACGTTCCGATGAATGAAAGGATGGGGTATAATTCACAATTTTCCTTCAGTTCAGTTGCATTTCATTAAATAATATTTCTTACACTAAATTTTAAAACGATCTTTAGACTCTATAGAGATATTAAACATTACCATCCATTTCATTGCCTAATTTAGTCTCTATAGACTTAGACGTCGTCTAAGACTAAGATTAAGATAGAATAACGATAGTGAAAAAAGGTTTTTGATTTTTTACAGCATTCTATTCTATTTTAGTAAACAAATAAACTGAAGCACATGTCAAGACCAGGGAAAATAAGACAAAACGAATCGTATGAAATGAATATGAATATAATTTCATTACAAGATCTTGCCCAAGACAGACTGTGTCTAGTCAGCACCTCCACTGCTCAGGGCAAGCGTCCTTGTGATTGCAAAGCCAGATACTACTACTATACTATTTTGAACAGTTTTAGCAGACTCCAGGCACTAGAATTGATTTCAGTTGGAAATACAAAGAGTTGAAGAAAATACAAAACTATATTGGTGACTATCTTTAAGTGTATAGGTTGATGTTGACTTGTGCAGCGTTGTAAATGAAAAAGATCAGTTTTTTAAAAAACAATGCAGTAGCTTTCATTGTCTCTAATATGATGAGCTTTTTTAAAGGCTTAATTTTTTACTTCTTGGGTTTACAAGGGGACTTAAAAATGGAATCAATAATGGACATGATTCCACTTTTGGAGGGATCCCTTGTCAATCCTACCACAGTCATCGCTACAGTCACCACTATGATGAGTCTTTACATCTACTTCTTAAAGCCCTGGCTCATACTTCAAGCCTACTTCAGGTAAAACAATAACATTTTTTTTGGAGTCCATTTTGTTGTGTCATTGTTTCTGATTATTTCACCTGTTTTTTCCATCTGAGATCTTGACATCGTTTTGAGTTACTGTGTGTGAATGTTGATAGATTTCATGATTTTAACACATTCGGCACGTCGCTTGACTAGAGGACACCTACGCTCACGACGGATCCTGTAAATTTGCATTCCCTTTGACTGTGACATCACCAAACATTGGTGATGGGTCCTATATTTTTACATCTTGCATAATGTGACACTTTGTTGTTTAATTTTAAGCTTTTGGGATCTGAGATTCCATGGGCGTACATTGAGGACAGATGATGTTTATTTAAGGAGAAGAGTGAGAGGGATGTCATTTGAAATTAAGAAAGAGGGTTGACAAAGACAATGGTCACATGATTGTAGAAACATGAAAATAAAACAGTAGGATTAGAGAAGGAGCAGGCAGAGGATAGAAATGAATGGAGAATAGGGGCATGTACTGATTACCCCGCACAGTGGCAAATTAGGCCTGTAGAAGAAGGAGATGTCATGTTAACATTTCTGCAAAGGTGGACTCAAGAAAGTATTTTAAAACAGCATAATATATCAGTGCATTCAACACCCTACTTTCTGTTTAAAGTCATTAGGGTGAAAAATGTTCAAAATGTTTTTGGTCTATTAAATTTGTGTATTTTCTATAGGGTGGCAGTTCGTTGGAGCGGAATGAGAGCCAATTATGTAACATCACCACAGGATGGCTTTGTGTATTTTTATGGAGAGAAAGGCAAAAGAGTGGAAGGTCAGAAGACTATTCTTCTTCTTCACGGGTTTACAGCAGATCATTTCATGTGGGCTCCAATTGTGCAGGTATTCTCTTTCTAAATTTGCTTTGGCAACCTTCACAAATTCTTATAAAAAGTTTCTGAACATGATGTAAAGCAATGAAAATTTGAAATATTTGAAATATATTTGTGTTCTTTTTTTATAAATTCTCATAATAAAGAAGACTTGATCTGTTTTGAATTGAAAACAATAATTTGTTTAGTGAATTTAACTTTATTTTAGTGATCTTGTTAATTAATTTTTTTTTCTAATGTTTTTAACATTTGTATTATTTTCGTCATACATTTCATCCTCATGTTATTTAATTTCTGCTCTTATTCTACCTGTGCTTTCCTATTTTTTTTCTTCCTCTTATAATTTAATTTTGGTTTTTATTCTACAGCATTTTCCCAGCAATGTCCATGTCATTGCCTTGGACTTACCTGGTCACGGTTTTACCTCCAACCCTGGCAAAGATGACGAAATATCACTGCATGCCCTAATGGAAAGAACTAAGCAGGTAACCTTATTTAGACCATTTGGTGAATTGATTAAGAAAAATTATATGGGGTTTACACCATGGGCTGAAAGATGTCAGTGTATGATCATAGTGTGGAAAGCACTTAAATTGAACAAAAAAATTTTTTTACTTTGCCAATGTAGTAGTTTTTGAGATATGATGACTTGAAGGTGACCATGTAGAGCCAATGATTTTGAAAAAAAATAGTGTTTGAACATTGCAAAATGATTTATCAATAAAAATGTGGTCCCATTTTTCTTAGAAAATGAGCAATTCCATAAAAGGTATTCTGGCCATCATTTTCCCAAATATAAACCAATTCACTTGAAATTTGGCATGCAGTATTATATTCATTTGTATTTTGTAAGAAAAATAAAATACAATGATGTAAAATGATTTTATACTCTTTTGAATTTGTATTTTTTAGATAAAGGCTAAATTTGCAGCAAAGTAGACGGAATTATATGATTGCTATTGCATTTTCCATTAGATTGAGTGTAAAAAGAATGGCGATAAAATGCATAATTTACAATTATTTCATGCAAGAGTTTGTGGTTTTGTTGTGAAATAAGACTTCAGAGGATGTAAAACACACAAAAATCAATGGGTTGCTAAAACTAAGTGTTTTTTGTTAGATTTGATATGAAGTCTTCTCTGTTGTACATTTGAATCATCCCTTGAGTATGTATGTGTTATTGATTGTGAGTTTATCTTTCTGTGGGTATGGATGCTACAATCCCTTTCTTTCTTTCTTATCCAATTCCCTTTTACCATTACAGTGTAGGGCCAGCATTATGCGGCTGGATTTCTCTGGATCAAGATATTAAGCCAAGCAGGTGATCAATCCACTGTGACCTTTGTTGGTAGGAATTAATTTTGCCCTGACAGTGGCCTTGTGGCCTACTCTTATCGATTTTCAACTGCCAAGGGTTCTTTAATGTGTGCAACGCGCACACGGGACCTCCGTGTTTATTGTCCGTCTCGGATCTAGGATCTTTGATCCCACCTACCTGAATAGGATCAGGGGACTGGCATATAGGTTTTCACCAAGTTTCAAGGAGAAAAATACCAGACAGTGTCACTGCCAGGAATCAAACCCGGTACTTTTTGCTTCAGAGGCGAGAACCGTACCTCTGCGCCACTGGGACCCCGGATACTACAATCCATGTTTCATATATTGTCAGTATCAGATCAATTTGTAAATGATTTATCCTAATATTGAGTGATTTTTTGCTGTTTGATGAATTTGTTTACAATTTGTTTCTCTGTCACCAGTTTGTGGACCTTCTAAATCTTAGCAGACAGCCTCTACACATTGTTGGTGTGTCTATGGGGGCCACTTTGGGTGGTCTTTTTGCTGTCCATTACCCAGAACACGTTAGTGCCCTGACCTTGACATGTCCAGCCAGTAAGCCTTTCTTTCTTCCTCTTATTCAGTTCCCTGTAACATTACAGTGTAGGGCCCGCTCTATGAGGCGGATTTACTCTGGATCAAGATATTAGGCCAAGCAGGTGATCAGCCCACTGTGAAGCCTGTAAGTCACTGTGCTATATTCTGGATTCATGCCCTTACACTCACTTTAAGTTGCGATATCATGAAACTTAAAAAAAAAAAAAAAATTAATGTAGGAAAACAATTTGTGTATCACATATGTTATAGTAATTATATTCAAATGTGATTTTAGCAGGATTTTTTTTTCTAGCTTTGGCAATGATATGAAAATGTTATTATATGTGATCTGAATAATTTACCACATGATTGAGGTAAAAGATGTTTTAAGAGAGTGACAATTTTATAACAATACAAAACAATTTAGTCCTTATGATGAAATGGCATTTGGGGGCTTTCCTAGCCTAGTGGTTGAGTCACTCAACTTTAGATGTGGAGGAGTCTGGTCTTGTGTATTATTTTTTTCTGGAGATTCACGGGGATCTTTTCAAATTCTGTTGAACTGCCTTTGATATGACCTTTATTTGTTAAAAAGGGCATACAACTTCAAACTTTTGGAAATGGCAGGTGTATATTTTAATAGAATTTAGTAAAGAAAGTAGTAGAGATGATAAAGTATGTAGTCAGCTGTAATTTGATTTTTTACATGATTCCTTCTTCTAGTGAAAACTCCAAAGGAGAGTCACATCATTCTTGCCAATAAAGAAAGGGTCCTCAAAGATGGAGGTGTTTTAACTCTGGACAATTGCCCTATGTTGCCACAAACCCCTAAAAAACTCCAAGAAATGCTTAATATATGTCACTACTATACAGTGTCATATCCCACCCAGGTGAGAATATGCTTTGTGTGTACTTGGGAAAAAAATGAGATGCCTCTGATTAGGCAGATGCTGAGCATGAAGACACTGCATGCAAGATAAATAGATTTTGAAAAGATGCAATTTGTTATTTGTTCTATAGACAAAAAAGACGTGTCATAGAAAGTAAACATTAAGAGTACAATAATTGAAGTACTTTGCATGTGAGAAAGCAAGTCATCAAATATGTTGCAAGTTTTTTTGTGTGTGTGTCTTTTGAGCTGATTGGTGGAGTCTGATGTAATATAACTTTTGAAATTGTTATAGTGGACTGGTAATGATAAAAATAGGAAAATAATGGCGAGCTGTTGTGACATTGTTGATAGGTTTGGGATGATGCCTATGATTGTTCTGATAGATATTTGAGAAGTTGGAATGTACACAAAAGTATATATTTTGTATTGTTATTATGAATGTGACCTGATTTGATTGCTTTCCCTTCTTCATTGATTAATACAATTTTTTTTGACATCCAGATTCTCAAAGGAGTTGTGGATTTGAGAAAGAGAAGGAATGACTTTTACCTGTGTTGTAAGTAATATATTAATTGCGATATACATGTATGTATGTTGCCTGCTCTTATTTGTCTTCTTTAACTAAATTTCTCAAACTTCAGTCAACTACGCTTAGGTGGATGTTGTTTGGAGAGTGGAAAAGAGATTAAAACATACGAGTTCAACATAACCGTTAGGCTGGACTTCACCAAAATCATTGCTTGTTCAAAGAAAGAAAGCAAAACAACTGAGGACCAACTGAAGCGACTTTAACTTATGGACATTTTTTTGTTGGTAGTTCGTGGAGACCTCTGACATTCACGGAGTTAGGGAGACACTGCTATAGATAGATAGGATACATTGTATTTTCTAATTCCACAAAAATCCGAAAATCAATATTTTTGACCACTCTTGCTGAATCAATTTTAACCACATTTTAAAATGTTTTCTGTCTTTGTCAGTGGTGAGAAGACTAATTGACGAGAAAACGCAAACAATTCTAGTGGATGTGGCTGCCCAGATTTTGTGTCCAACACAGATTGTATGGGGCAGAGAAGATTGGGTAAGCATCGGATATTATTTAATTATCCTGAGAAATATGAGATAAATTAATGTCATCACACTAAAGGTAAAGCATATACTTATATTCATGTTAAATGTACTTGATATTGTATTTTGTGGAGATGTAGTGGTATCCGGGAGCATCTCTAGAATTTGTATTTGCTAATGCAAAGGAGTATTCTACCTTATTTCCAATGTTTTGATTTAATGTCTGGAAGGAGATTTATGGCAAAAAAATCCCCCTCAAACCCAACAATATTTTGTTTTAAATGGGTTTTTTTCTCCTGATATTATTGGGTTTTTTTCCCTTCAGATTGTGGATGTTTCTGGTGCCGATATTTTGTCCGAAAAAATTCAAGACTGTCAGAGAGTGGATATACTAGTGCATTGTGGGCATGCCGTCAATCTCGACCAGCCAAAAGTTTATGCACAAAAAGTTCTAGAGTTCTGGTCAAATGAGATGCCAAGCACCAGTTAATGATTGAAAAGTGACTTTGAGCGGACGAAGACATGAATAAAAGGCATAAATGGTTTGTATTTAGGAAAATTAAATACTCGACCTATAAAGTACATTCACTGTGGTGGTATTGTAATCACAGTTGCCAACCTTACACCAAAACCCTTTATTTGTACGTCTTTTTTTACCATTGTACGCTTGTTTTCAATTCAGTTTCCACATGACTCGGAATTCTAATTTATCAATGGTTTTTCCTTAATTTCTGTTTGCAGTAAGTATTAATTCAGTTTATTTACTGTTTCTCCCTCTGATTTAGGATTGTGCACCTTTTTTTCCAAATTGTACCTTTTTTGCTCACTTATTGTACACTTTTTGGTTTGGGGTTGGCAGCTCTGTAATCATTGTAAAAAATATGTGGACACCTCAACAAAGCTCAACCTCTTGTCAATAGCATTATGTTCAATTTTGTTTTTTTAAGAAAGGTGGCATGTTTTAAAAGGAAACATAATTTCAATTCTTTTTTTAAAGAAATTATCTTCTGGGTGGGGTTTTGAAGTATTTTTTTTCTGTTTGGATCCAAAACTTAGCTTTGAAAGCTGCGAATATACACATATATAGATTCAGATTCAGAAGACTATTCATCCCTGGAGGGCAATTACAAATTATATGGATGCAACATAAGACAATGAGATCAAATAAAAATCAAACACTTATAAATTACTAAATTACATACAAATTACTATTACTTTTACGTGTATCTAACTAAGCCAATTAACAATTAGTCTCTTTTCACCTTTGCATGTATATGCATCTTCATTCTTTGTTTTAATCAGGTCTCAGGAAGTCTGGACCTAGATTTTGAATATTGATTGAATTTTTTTAAAACTGACCGTCAGATGCATGTTTCATTTCAATAGCTTTGAAATATAAGTTGTAATGAACGATAAGATATTTTTCAATAGCTGGAATTGACTGAAACATCTTTGCAAGGAAATTCAAAATTTGAAAGATAGGGTTACTAAGGGTTGGGCTATATTGACAAAGTGTGTCCTATTTTTTTTACAATGTCTACAGTACTTTGTCATGTCATGTAAAACAAAAAGCTCTTGTGATTCAAAGTTGTTCAGTTTTTGCTCAACACTGAAACTTCGTAACATATATTATACTGTCACTGTACAGTCTAAAAGTGTGAATGCTCAAATGACATAAAGTTTCAAGGTTTAGATTTTGGGATCTCCTCATGCTTTATGTGGATTCTGAAGTTTGAAGAAGAAGACTCCTTCAATTCGTTAGCACAATTAAACAGATGTCACAAAAATGTATCTGAAATCATTTCTTGAAAGCCATAGGATATTACAAGTCCATACTGTCTTCATTATTTTAGTTCTGTCTGATGTATTTGTTGTCTTGATAAAGAAAGACCTTTTCTTGTGGTGGATAGAATGTTTTTCTATTTGATTTGTAAACATTCCGCAGTTTTATAAAAAGCACCTGTCTTACCATGCATTAATATAATATGTACAAATTGCTCATCATATGTGTGTGTGGGGTGAGATTTTAAAGATATTGAACCATATGTACACATAGTATGCTTTAGTTTAATTATATTATCTGGAGAATCCACCTCCGAAAATAATCTGTGGTCATTTTTATACTGATTTTGTAATATTTTAAAACATTTAAACTACAGTCTTCAAAATGGTTTTATCATGGGTTGAGATAAATATAAAAATTCTAACATCGAAAAATGTATATTTAGCAATATGTGGACAATTCTGTGATGTAAAAGGATACCATCATACTTTTATGAATTTACAATTCACAAAATTTACATTTTACTATGCTCTGTACACATGATGATCTTTTTGGAGGTACGATGGCCGAGTGAGTACACTCTGACAGTCAGTGTTCCAGTCCCATCTTTTGCTCCTTGTCATCATGCTTTACTCTCATTGCTTTGCTTGACACAGGTGTAGAAATGTGTACCAGCTGACAGCTGGGGAAGTTATTCAGAGGGTAAGATGTTGTCATTTTCTGGGTTCATCTATGAACCGTAAATCCATGAGGCCTTGACCTATTTGATCCTAGTCCTGGTGTTGAAATGGTTGAAATGTATATTTCCAATCATTTGTAAAGGAAATCACGAGCAACTCATCAGTTAGTGCCTCAAATTTTACTTGGAAATGAAGTAAAAGAATAGTTAGGATATTTACATGAATCGTGTGCATATGAATTTTAGATTTTGTGTTGTATACACTTGGATGTTAATTTACATAATTCACGCTCCATTCTGTTGACATAGAAAAAGATAGGTGTCAATCTTGTGAGGACAGGTTGGCTGTTTGATTAAGGCTCGTAGTTGTCTGTTTTGTTACTGATTTATATTTATTCATTTTTAATGAGAATAATCATACAGAATTATTTTGTAAGTGAGTCAATTTTGAATATTAGAATAAGAAATAGTACAATGAAATAGGGGCTACTGGAAGTTAAAAAATGTGTGTAGTTAAAAACGGCAATTGAAGGGAATTATTTGATGTCTTACAATACATGGTCATTGCATATAAAAAGTAATTTTCATGATTTTTATAGAACTCTATAGTCTTTGATATAGATCATATTATATAATATTCACAATCATCCTCTTATTTTATTTCTCATTTTTTCAATGATCATTTTCATTGATTGGTACTAATCAAATGAAGGCTTTTGTTGCAAAATTCACGCAAAACAACTTTGATCTGTCTTTTGTAATGTTTTCACGCTTATTCCTGGGGCATTTTCACATCTTTTCCAACCCTTCTGGTTGGAGCGCTCCATGCGACACTTCTAATGAGCACAGTGTTTTTATTCTTGACTAACTTGCTTTGCACTGGCCTATACCTTATTTTGATTCTGATGTTTGTTTCTGCATACTGGTGTTTGTTCTTTGTTTTTTATTTGCATGTTTGTTGTTTGTGTCCAGCTGAGGAAGGTTATACCCGAAATGTTCTGTGTCCTTGTATTGTTCGTATTGGAAGTTTCATGTTTTTCGATTTTGTTATGTTAAAAGTACCAATAAAGAACATTAAATTTTAATTCCTTTTGTGCAACGTCAATGTTATGACTATTTATTTTTGTAACCTGTGAATGAAAATTGCCTGTGAAAAACAGCATTTTTAGTAATTTTCTCGCCAATGATAAGAAAACATATGATCTGTTTATTGGTAGTGCTGAAAGAATGAGTGTAACTGTTGCTGACTGTTTGGAAGATTATGAAAAGAAATCGTTACATGAAATATGAGGTTTAGTCGACAATTTTTTCTTCTTACACGGATGTGGAAAATCATTTTGTGTCAAAAGCCTTCATGATATTTTTTGTATGTATAATACAAGTGTCTTTCAACATAATTATTTATTTAATTCTCATATCGTACAATGATTGTTTGATGATTTATGCATTGGATGTAGTCACCATTTCAATTTATGGAGATGAGGGTTTTGGGGTTTTTGTCTGTTTTTTGGGGGGTGTTTTTAAAAAAGAGGTTTGTGATTTTTAGAATAACCTATGGAGTCACTGAATGAATCATTTGTAGGTTTAAACAAAGTATAAATTTAATCATTCCTAAAATGGTGAATTATGCAGACTTGTTACTTTTATGTGAAATTTGTTTATTTTATCTAAATCAGTGGAGGAAGTTTGTTATACATAAGTCTGACACCAAAAGAAAGAAGACTAGATGCTGAGAATGATGCATTCTTCTTGGAATTGACCAATTGTGTGCAATTGTTGTAGAATGACAAGTGCCTCAACCCTCAACCCCCCCCCCCCCTCTCCCCAACAAAAAAAGCAAACAAAAACCTGTAACAAAGAAACCAATATGTATTTTTAAAAATGTAAAGAATGGTGAGTGAGGTCAACATGAGAAGATGAAATTTAATTTAATTTAGTGGTGTTTGATTTTAAGAGGTGTGATTTTGTTGTTGAGGTATGGAATATTGACCTAGGTGCTAAGAAGAGAGTCAGGGCTGAAATTAGTCATCGTTAAAACATACCGACCTTACCGTATTTTTATTGAGGTCTAGGTAGGAATACAAAATTATAGATTAAGGAATAGATGCCTTTAGTTGGTCTTCTCTTCCCTCTGTGCTTTTACGCATCATTAGTGCTATAAATTGAAATGTCATCAAGAAATGATACGGGTATCTCATACAACTGGTTTCTATGACTATGTTTGTTTCTGGTGTGACATAACTTTTAGCTGCAAAGTTATGACAAAGATATCGTTGGTGTCCAACAGTAACTGTTTATGTATTCTTCTGATTTTATGAAAAGTAAAAAACACTTTATACGTACTTGCGAAAACAACGTAATGAATCAAAATTTTGCCCAACATTTTTTAGTTAACAATTGTGGTCTGATCTATATTTAGCATATGGACAAGATTTCAACAAATAAGATACAAGATTTTGACCTAATTTACTGCTTACACTGTTACCGTCTGACACCAACCGTATCTGATTTGTATTTAACTTATTGTAGTATGTTGGAATGCTTTTATGTGTATTAAGCTTTAATATTTGTGAGTTTCTTGTGTGAGCTGTCATGAACAGCAAGAGTGGCATTATTGTACAAAGTAAAACAATTAAGTTTTTAATGTTATTGCATTACTTTGATTACCCTGTGCATTTTGATGTTTCCATTTTTGATTGTCATGTAATGTGTTTTGATTTTGAAAATTTGAAACATCTAAAACTTGAAGTTTTGACCTCTACATATTTTGATAACTTTTCTATCATCATTCATACATTACTTATGCTATTTATGTATATTTATATATAAATTGTTTGTCATGAGTCAAGATGTTATTTACATCTATATTATTATATTAGCATGATATCAATGATGTTATATACAACTGTGTATTATGTGTTAACCATGTCCTGTTGAATTATTGAAAACGTTTTGTTAAATTTTAGAGATGCTATTATAGAATTTGAGATATTTGATACTGCTCATTATGTTGGACAGTGTGGGCTGATCATGTGGTGGTCTAGAGACTGTTTATTGTCCATAGTACAGTACATTTGTTCTGTCTTCAGCTAATATTGGAATAACTGTACAAAAATGTTTCTCTTTTGAAGCCATGATGTCCCTACAAGTCTAAAGGACAAGGTCTCAGTTCCATGTAGAGCCACAAAATCTTGTCGTTTAATTGTTTTATTAGGTCCACTCTCTACTTAACATAGGTTTACGTTTTACATTAAAAGGGCAGTGACCTTGATTTGTTTGAAGCCGTGTGGCGGGCGCTGAAAAATGACCTTTCTGTGTCGATAGAGCCCTAAAACAGCAACAAACAAACAAACAAAAGGGCAGTGAAACATGCATACATTGTAATCACTCCGACTGTTTACACAGAGTTATTGATGGTTACAGTTACATTATTTCTGATAGGTACAGCAATATGCATGGTAGCACCGATGTTGGTCAAGATTCTAGGTTTTAATTGCCTAAAATATTATAGCAAGTCTGAAAACTGCTTTGTAATGTTACTCAATTACAGTAAAACCGACCATGTTATGCAATCTTATTTATTATCAGCCACTTGGGGTGACTACATAGAGTGATAGAACCTTCCAGTTTTTTTTAGCAATTACTGGGGGGGGGGGGGGGGGTCCCCCCAAGAG
>JARBEQ010096447.1:0-24075 GCA_030265355.1 Tritonia tetraquetra | reverse complement strand
AGAGATAGAGAGAGAGATAGAGAGAGAGAGAGAGATAGAGAGAGAGAGAGATAGAGAGAGAGAGATAGAGAGAGAGAAAGAGATAGAGAGAGAGATTGAGAGAGAGAGAGAGAGAGAGAGAGAGAGAATGAGATAAAGAGATTATAAAAGGAAACAAAATAAGAGAGAAAAAGATAGAGATAGGGAAGAAAAAACAAGATACAAAGGAACATAAAAACAAAGTGGATAGGGGGGGGGGGGGGGTGAAATAACATAAGGACAATAGGTTAACTAACAGCACAATGAAGGTGTATTGGATTATTCACTAATAAATGGAGAGAAATCATTTATAGAATAAAACAAGGAGTAAAATAAACTAATGAAATCTACTCTTATAGTTGGATAAAACCCTCGTCAAAATACCATTCTAGTTCTAAGGCCAATAGGGATTGATAACCACATAAGTAAAAATCATAATAAACAAAAAAATCATTGTATTGTAATGGTCAACTTATCAAAGAATGGTTAGTTGTCTACAGTTAGGGAGAGAGAGTGAGAGAATACTTTTTTCACTCACAATTTTATTAGTATTTGTCCTAAATCAAAAGAATTATCATTATGACATATATTTCTTGTTTGTTGTGCACTATTTAAAATCATTAGATGCACAACTTGAAGCCAACATTAAATTTCATTGAGAAATATTTGATTACATTATTACTGAAGAATAGGCATACATATCTAAAAGGACAGTTTTACATTACAAAACTTCATTTATTGATCGCTTATGATAAAACAGTAAATTTGACTTCATTAGCAGTTAGGTAATCAAAATCCCGGAAAGCTAAACACAAATTAGTCAACAAAATCCATAATCCTTACAATCATATTTTGCTATTCTGGCCATAGGCAGTATGCAGCCAAAATTCAATACATGTATCCTGAGCACAGGGTAGAAAACTCGTAGGATCAGAAATTCAAGACTAGATTCCCACTGAATCCCATTTGAATCCTATTGATAACTACACTCAAAGATGGTTTTATACATGCTAGTATTATCCAAGACAGCAATAAATGTTTAAATTTTTAAAAATACATTGTATGAATCAAAGTTATTTGGTTTGTACTAGAATAATGAATGCATGATTTATAGTGGTATAACTATTTAGGTAATACATACTGCTAACAAAATGTTAAAAAAAGATTAAAAAGGTTTTATCAATATATACTATTTTGTAAGAAATACATTTCCCAATAAAACAAATTATATAGAATACAATACAACACTTAACAAGCATATTATGGCTTTGATAAAAGAAATAAAGATATACAAATTGGTTAAAATATTGCTCCGTATAAAAAAAAAAATCAGTCATTTTATAAAATAAAACTAGAAAGCTGACATGGAACATAATTTTAAAACATAAATCTAAAGGGATTGAACAATCCAGATGTATTTTTGCAAAACAAAAATCATTTGATGTTTGTATCAATATTTAAATAACGACTTTTAAAATTATCAATGATGTTGCGGTAAAATCTACTAAAACATAGGTATTATTAATAAAATTCTCCAAAAAACAGTACGTTTTAAACACAGTATTTCTCTAATCATTCAAATTGACAATGTCATGGATATCCAAAAAACTGCATGCTTTATGAAAGCAATAGATGGTAAAGAATAATAAACATCTGCGTAGTCATGGTTGGCATAACATAATCCTTATCAAATTTAATAACCTGAGAAAATAGTAATCATTAGTATCAATTTTAAATTGATGGTACCAGCGTTGCTATGAGGTAAAGATTTTCAAGCATTTTGAAAATTCTTGTGTTGTCTTTGCATTTGAGTCAGTTTCTAAGTAATTCAAACTTTTTAATTGACAAACATTATTACTAATGGCAATGAGGTGTGTATCAAAGGTGTGTGTTCTACCAGAGGGCCCCCTTGGTACCGTCAATTGAGAGAAAGGACTCAAATATGCATTACATTAACAAATTATGAATGAAGATAATCATTGTGTAACAGAAAATATTTACAGTTCAAAATTATAACAAAACAGAAACTGTTTGTTGTTTTAAGATGTTTTTGAAATTCTTATGTCAGTGTTTGGGATAATTTAATTTAGAATTGAGTGACTTGCTGTAGAAACAGTCGTCTGGTTGAATTCACCAACAATACTAAATGCAGATGGCTATCTATTTACAAAACTCAAAAACATTATATCACAACAATAGCAGTGATCAATTTATAGACATCTTTGTTGGTTTTGCATTAATGTATAAATAACTAACAAAGAAAACATGCTTAGATGTGTGTGTGTGTGTAGGTGTATGCATGAGCATATGTGTGTGTTGTAAATCAACCATCATCCCTCTGTTGACAGCTACAGTGTATGTCATGTCTACATATATTTTTTTCTCATATGACTTCCTGACAAGTACCGATAGATAAGTTTCAGAAACAAAGATTATATCATAACTAGGGATATGAAGATAAAATAGACTCCCGATTGTAAGAAATGAGAGCGAAATAACTAAATCTATTTATCTTCGTCACCTCACTACTATACGTTTCATGGAATTAGAAAAGAAAATCCATTTTCATCTACTTCAAACATACCAGCTTCCGGTCATGATACCAAACACAGAGACATACATGTCCTTAATCTCATCATCTTCGTGTTCCAATCATTGCACAAAAGCTACGTCTCCTTGACTCTTTATCATCACACTACATTTCTTATAGTATGGAGCTTCAGCAACAACAATGCATCAAAACTATATTTCATTTTTGTACTCCATTTAAAACCCGATCTGATATGGAATGCTCAATTCTACTTCATTTTCCTTTCACTAGTTAATTGAGTCCCAAAAATGATCTTTCTTTTTGGATACATTGTCATTTAGAGTAATCCATAATTTGTATACATTTATAATCATATCAGCAAGCAAATTCCTTTATCTCTAGCAGCTTTCAAAATGTATCTAATAAGCTTCAGGGACACAGTTTAGTGACGGATCTTAAAGAGAAATGAAATAAATCTACTGATCAAATTTGAGCAGTAAACAGAATGGTCATGGAAATGCAAGTTTTTGATATTTGTGGCAGCTTGAATTTGAAGCTTTACCATCATCAGTAAGACTAAGACAAATCCCCCATAACCAGCTCGTCAGATAAAGAATTGCAAGTCATGAAATGTGAACATTCTTGTTTACTAAAAAATGAATTGCACAAAATGAATATAACCCAAAACCTCTTGTAAAAGAAAGCAAAAAAACCCAAAAAACAAGAACAACAATCAATATCACAGCTTACATAAATTGTACAAAAAAGTAATCAAATATAATTCATATATAGGTATAATACTCATACAATGTAATAAGAAAAGTAATTGATTTAGAAAATGTAATTTTAAAATATTTTACAGGTAATAAGTAAGATAGGACTAGTTATTTGATATCATCTATTATTGAAAATAGGGAAAAAGATAAATAGTATTCAATGTTTGCTTTTATAACAAAAAGATTCTAGAGTATATCGTTGATAAATTCCAAACCATAATATTAATTTAGTTTCAAATCTATACTCTGAATAATTCATACTTGTAAAACATCAATTAAATGCTTGATGTTCATACTTCATCTTTACAAAACATGATATAAACCAATTTTAGTAAGCAATTTGTTAATAAATCATATATTTGAACTCAACAGACATCAATTTTTTTGAAATAATCCTAGAAAGCTTTCATATTTTTGTCTATACATAAAATATCAATTGAGTTTTGATCTTTCATTGTAGAATTCTTCAGCTTGCAGTAAATCAATAGCTTGCAAACTGAATGAAATGTAGAATGGGTAAAAGTGTATTCTAATTTTGGCTGTTAAGTAAGGCAAAGTGTTAAAAAATAGAGAAAAGTGAACAGAAAATCTGTTACAATGAGAGTAGAGTGTCTTTGAAGTCTTGGAAAGAGAGCAATTTTCTTTGTGAGTGATCAAACACTTGGAACAGGTCCATGAAATCTTGCGCGCACAGTTGGTATCCCATCAAGCTCAGGGACTTTTTCATCTCTCCCTCTTCAATGAATCCATTACCGTTAAGGTCAAAGGCTTTGAAGGACCCACGTAAGGTTTTATGTTTTCTCAACAGCTGAAATAGAGAAGCATTTATTTATAATTTTTTACTATTTGTAATCCACACAGTAGTGGATGTACATTGAAACAAATGAAGCTGATAACACTAGTAAAACATCAGCATCCATATCTAATGAAAAGCCCAGTAGCCTAATCTAAACTGATCAGAAGTTGGTTTTAATGTTGGAGAACAAAGCCAGTCCTGAGTGTTGCAGCCAAGGGCAACATTTGAATGTGATAGTGATACCCTAAAATCTTTTGCAGACCATATAGCATCATGTGCGTAAATCAATACATTTAATTTGGTTGAGTCATTTTTTTGCTCACACAATCCCTTAACCTTCCCAGGTTGTGGGGACAATGCAATTGTTGAACGTTGAACCAAATTTTAGTGTCTATGTCTCTGTCGGCCATGAGTAATTGTCTTGTGTCCAGGCAAAACTATTCCGTCTACTCAACAATGTAGTTGTTTCATTTCATCCCCTGCCTGTCTCTTCTCCCTTGGACAGTGCCTTGGTGTTTGGTGTCCATAGCAGCTGACCCCCAGAGAAACAGACAATTTAATTGAGTAAAGCGCTGACATGATATCAGCATCACAGAATCACAGAACAGTAAGTTATGATATATACAGTTCCAAGGGTTTTTATTTTTATACTGGGTGATCGCCCTTACCCCCTCCCCCCCCACCCCCCAAACGTGAAAATAAATCAGCCATCAAAGACAATAAATGGTACCATGTCAAGGAGGTGTTGTCGTTCGTAGGCGTGTGGGTTCGATTCCCTCGGACGACAAACCACTTTTCTTCTTCTATGGCTATACTTTTCCTCGCACTTTCACATTGTCCATCAGTATTTGATACCATTAACCCTTACTAGTGCCTGCTTCCCTTTAATTTAATCCATCAGTCTCCTCCCTTTCCTTCTTATTCTGGTGATATATATTATCACCCCCCCCCCCCCTAATCCCCACCCCACCGCCATTTTCGTATCGTTTACCTTTGCACTGTTGACAGCAGGTGTGATCATCAAAGGTACCAAACGGTAATGTCATTTCTTTGTTTTTTTTTACAACAATATGAGATACCAAAAGATAGAAAAGTGTTAAACCACGTAACAATGGAACAATGAAGGCATGTGTGATTCTAGCACCACGCTGAGGCTGGTGATGTCAGTGGCAAGTTCTGTAAATAGTGTTTGACACCATGTATGGCTATCTCTTTCTCTCTTTCCCCCCTCTCCATGTCTTTCTCCCCTCCCCCCTCCCTCTTACCTACTCATCTCTCTCTCTTTCTCTGTCCCCACTCTCTCTTTCTCTCTCTCCCCCTTCTCCATCTTTTTCTCTCCCCTCCCTCTTTCTTACACTCTCACCTCTCTCTTTCTCTGCCCTCCTCTCTCTCTCTTTCTCTCTCTATTTCTTGCCCTCCCCTTCTCTTTTCTCTCTCCCTCTCTATCTATTTTTCTCTCCCCCTTTCTCCTTCCTCTTTCTTTTTCTCTTTCTCTTCTCTCTTACTCTCTCCCCTCTCTCTTTCTCTATCATCCTCTCTCTTTCTTTCTATCTCTTTCTCCCTCTTTATCGCTTTCACCCACCTCCCCTTTCTCTGTCACCTCTGTCTGTCCTTTTCTCTTTCTCTATCTCTGTCTCTCTCAGTTTCTGCCTCCCTCTGTTTCTCTCAGTTTCTGCCCCCCCCCCTCCTCTCTCTCTCTCCCTGTCCTTCTCGTTCTCTCACCCCATCGTTCTCTCTCTCTCCCCTCTCTCGTTCTCACTCTCTCTCTCTCTTTCCATCTCTCTCTGTGATTGACTGAATGAAACAATGGTAAACCATGTGTTCAAAGAATGAAATGAGCCCTTCGACACCCTGCCGAGTGTAATAAAAGCATCATGGGGTATGGCCACTTCTGTTGCTCCCTCCCCCCCCCTCTCTCTCTCCCCCCCCTCTCTCTCTGTCATGTTAACAAAACTACCTACACATTATACAAAGCGATGGACTAACATATAGTATGATAAACCAGTCAGCGAAGTCAAGCAACGAAGTCTTGGTGCTTACTCAGATGGGTGACCACTGCTGAACACCATGTCATGATCGTTTAGCGTACAAATGTACGCTTTTTTGATCGTGTAGGGGCGGTATTGATGGCCTCAAAAGTATTGACGTCAATATATTGATGGATCTGTTTCAGTTGATATTTTTTGCGCAAACCGTCAAACTATTGAGCGTGTGTGGGCACTCATCAATATTTTGCGTCAAATTCACTTTTTGATTTTCAGAAGAGAAGAGATCTATCATGGCGCCGTCTAAAGAAGAAAAAACATTTCTTCTTGAGCTCATAGATGTCTATAGAAGTTTGCCTGCGCTTTGGAAAATTAAAAGTAAGGAGCACAGTGACAGGCAGAAGAAAGACAGTGCATATGAGACTCTTCTAATGAAATACCGTGAATACTACAAGGAAGGCACGAAAGACGAGCTGAAGAAGAAGCTAAACGCATTAAGGGCCAACTTTCGAAAGGAACTGAAGAAAATCAACGACTCCCAAAAGTCTGGAGCCGGGGCAGAAGAAGTGTACGAATCATCACAATGGTGCTTTGATGCTGTTACTCCGTCCATTGCCGTTCACAGACTGAATATCGCACAATAATATTGAGCGTGTAGGGCAACCGTCATACTTTCAAAAAGTTTGACGTCAATACTATTGATGAAAAAGTTTGAGCGTGTGTGGTCCGCTTAAGACACTTTACTCTGCTTTTCTCTCCCCCCCCCCTCTCTCTCCCTCTCCCTGTCTCTTACCCCTCTCTCTCTCCCTCTCCCCCTCTCTCTCCCCTTTGTCTCCCTCCCACTCTCTCTCTCTTCTCCCCTCTCTCTCATCCCCCCGCTCTCTCCCTCCCCCTCTCTCTCTCCCTCTCCCGCTCTCTCTTTTTCTCTCTCTCCCTCGCCCCCTCTTTCTCTCACACACTCTCTCTCCCTCTCTCTCACTCTCTCTCTCTAGTCGGTTATGCTTTCCCTGTGCCTCAAACATATCACACCTCTGGTATGATGAAAGTCTTAAAAAGCATACCTACCCATTCATCGAAAAAAAAATCCATTTGCATAACTAGGGGAGAGCAATAAATGTAAATTGAACATACCGTTTCTTTAAGTTCTATAAGAACATCATGAAGAGTTAGCGCTGTTGAAGTAGGGCTGGCCTGAAGAAAAAAACAACAACAAAATAAAAGTCAGTAAGAGCAGTAACAGCATTGTCGTCAATATTTTTGTCTTATTATTTCTAATAATATAAGAGTTATCAGAGAGATAGCAAACAGGGCAACATATTTGTTTATTGATCTTAATTTTTATGATTTATCAATACTGTTCAGTGTATTGATACTCGCGCCAATACATGCTAGTGGTGGGCTGATACCCTGCTTGTCTGAAATCAGATCTGTGTATGGTGGTCGGAACGCCTGCATTTAAAATGTTACGCGGCTTATGTGGTGTGGAGCTGACCCCAACAATTTATTGTGATATTACGAACGCTATCCGATACCCTAAGGAAGTGCTGTGCTGAGAGCCAACCATATTCCCAAGTAATGTCAAACTCACAAACACGGTAAAATAGAAAACGATCGAATTTCCATAGCACATGAGTTATGCTGCATGCTATAAAGATCACGATGTTTGCAGCACAACTCATTAACCCCTACATTATGGCCGTTCAATTAGATACGGTTATACTTCATCCATTATTGATTAATACACACACCTATTATCCCTTCTGTCTTCGAATTCAACTCACGTGATCAAACGATCAATAGGGATTTAGCAGTATCTTATATCACAATCGTGATATTCCCCATTTAAGTGCGCTAGCACTTGTAATTATCCTATCACCCAGCAAATGTTAGATGTTCTAGTTCTTTATCTTCGTTTTTAAATCTCTCCTAAAAACTCATCCCTTTACGTCATGACGTACTGTTTCTAATGCTTTAATGTTTTTAATTGCCATTAAAAAAAAATTGTCTTTCGTCGCATATAACCACCATTGTAATAGTGTTTGTTGTTGTCATTTTGCTATTGTAAAGCGCTTAGAGCGTGTTTACACGGGGTAAAGCGCTATAGAAATACCATTTAGTATTATTATAATCATGGTATGATCATACTATAATGGAGCTAACGTTGACAGTTCTGCCTTCAAAGGCTTTTTTTTGGATGGCACTAAAATTGTGAAAGCATGCTCATCGCATATACCTTGACTTATTATAATGCGTGGGGATAAGATAAAAATACAAAAATGGCCGGATATATTCCATTGAAAAACTATTTTTAGTCCTTTAAAAAAGCTAGACATAAACAAGCCATCCAACTTTTGTAAAAAGTATGAATCAATGATTTTATACTCAGTGCTCTTTGATGCATGATGATGACGATGAAGATGATGAGGATGGCGACGATGATGATGACGACGACGACGATGATGATGTGGTGATAATGATGATGACGACGACGACGATCATGATGATAATGTTTGTCTCAAAACTGGACCAAGCCAAGGGACAACACAAACAAATTAAATTATGGTAATTAACAGGTAATTAACAGGAGAATTAATCACTGAGCTGGGGGCGTCCGTGGTTCAGTGGAAGGATGCGGATTTCCGGGGCTGGAATCCCACCAGAATAGGCTTTGCTCTAATGATTTACGTAGAATCTTCAAAGTACCATTGGACCACATTTGGCATAACTAACCATTTGCCGGGGCGTAAAACTATAAGTTTAGAATCACTAGGTCAGCACACGTAGGCAAATAAAGGGGGACAACCACTTCAATGGCGTTGAGAAAATCACAGAGACAACGATTTTACCACAATGTCTCAAGCTCGAATCTCCGATAAAACACAAAGACAAAAAAACTGGCACAACAGTATTCCGTTACTAATATCTTTAGGCTATACTTCATTTTCTTTAATTAAATTATACATTATAATGAATCTGGAAAAGAAAAAAAACAACCCCCCCCCCCCCCAAAGAAACAAAAAAAAACAACAAACAAACAAAACAACAACACGAAACAAAAACAAAAATACAAAAGCAAATCAACACACACAAGGAAGCGTATTATTGTATTCACAACACATGGCATATGTGCGATAAACATATATCACTCATTAAATAGACATAATGAAGGTGTGAGCTCCGTGGTTCGAATCCCGGGTAGAGTAAAGATTTTGTATGGCTTTATTTGTCTGTGCGGGCTCGTCCTATCGGAGATAAACCATAACCAGAAAGTCCCATCTCTGAAATTATCTTCAAGTATCAAAAGAAGAGTAATAATGAAACTAAACGATTGAACAGAAACTTCTTCTCCTCCTCCTCCTCTTCTTCGTCTTCTTTTCTCATCTCCCTTCTTCTTCTTGAGTGTTCAGTATCACCCAGAGGAGAGTTGGCTACCCGCACTACTATCGTTGCCATGTCCTTTAATTGCTATCGCTTTTCTATGGAATATTCCTTGTATAGTTCAAACACATACAATTCTGACATATTATCTACTTTTTTATCAAGTGTCAAAGTAGTTTAAGTAGATAATTTTTCAGTGATCTTGAGCTCTTGCATCGCGAAACTATTTATTCAGTTCTTTTAGAATACTTTTACTTATTTGTTGAGATGGGGGATTTTTCTTTTCCAAATTATCCGTAACTATTCTCATAACATAAAGCCACATTTCAATAGACGAATGCTCGTGACGTGCCATCAACTTTTAGAATGATGTCAATGTAGGTTCCAAAATATGTCGTTAATAGGGCCGGAGCTTAACCTGGTATCGGCAGCGTGAAGCGGACAAGTGACAATTTGTCACCTTCTGGATATGACGCTGGGTTATCACATAATACTTTCCCAATACTCGTTTGAGAATTGGTACCCATTTCAACACCTGGGTCGAGTGAGGCAAACGGAGTAAAGTTTCTTGCCCAAGGGAAAAACGAAGTGCCTGAAGCCGGACTCGAACCCACGACATTTGCCATGGAAGTCCGTAGTCTCTAGACCACTCGGCCACCTCGCTTCCATGGGTTCCAGACAAAATCAAATCTAATTTATAGTGGCCTAGACAGAAATTGGTGTGGGTCCCTTAAGGGAAAGGGAAGCGAGGACGGCCCAACGCCACCCAGAGAAAATATGTGGTGAAAGAGAGACGGGCCTGTGGTGGACAACAGGGATCCAGCTCTCCCAAAACGAAATTTCTGAAACAATTCCACATCATCATAAATTTCGAGAGGATTGGACCTGTCTCGAAACAAACGTTCAGGTCGCAGAGCTTGTCTTTGGTTGGTGATGATGTCGATTGCGTACATTGCCACCATTTAAGTCTAGTTTTCATTCGCTTATACTCACAAAATCGTCGGTATAAAGTTAGTCGAGAAAAACAGTGCAAATCGGGCTTAATTCTTCCCACGAATGCCGGACTAACCACTTAGTCTAGACACTACGGATTTTCGGGCTTATACCCTTGCTAGTCTTCTTCATTAAATTCCCCCCCCTCCCCCACCAGGTCAAGACAGCTGGTACCGACAGAGCCCAATGGAGATAGTGTGGAGGCCCTCTGTGCCTTGTGGTATTGCAACATAACTGTTCTCACAGCTTAAGCTAGAGTAATGGATAGGTGGGTCTTGGTAATCTTAAACGGAACTAATGAAATTTGTTTTGACCAATAGATCGTATGTTTTCTCACGATGAAACCCGTCACGACCAGTCAATAATTGTTTTGGGTTGGTGAAGTTCATCGAAAGACTTGGATAGTTTTTAAATATTTTGTTATCATCGTCTGATTCAAATTTTCTCGTGCTGAATACGGTGATGACATGGTCTACGTGTAACTAATCACGTGGACAGATCACGTAACCACCAGAGAGCAAGGTATATAAACAGGAGGGTTTTTCATTCTCTTTCTCTCTGGAATTACTGATCACTCTCCTGCCGCCAATCTTTGCTGGACGGCCCCGACGGCCGGCCTACAGATCACTTCCTCACTCATCATGATAGCTTGAAGAACATGTTAATATTGTGCTCGTTACCCTCTAAGGCTTGACATCTGTGACTATATAATATCTTTCTTACTTTCTTATCCAGTTCCATTTTACCGTTACAGTGTAGGGATGGCACTATGAGGCTGGATTTCTCTGGATCAAGATAGTAAGCCAAGCAGGTGATCAACCCACTGTGAACTTTGAGGTAGGAATTAATTTTGCCCGGACAGCGGCTTTGCGGCCTACTATTATCGATTTAAAACTGCCAATGGTTCTTTAATCGTGCACACGGGAGCTCCGAGTTTATCGTCCGTCTCCGATAGGACTAGGGTCTTGATCCCACCTACCTGAATAGGATCAGGGGAGTGGCTAATAGGTTTTCACCGAGTTTCAAGGAGAAAAATAACTTTATATTCTCACTATGTAAAAATGAGTTATAAGCCATAATAAGGCATTGTGCCATTTCTTTGTTCAACTTGAATGTTATGTGGACGACTGTATAATCATGATGGACATTAATAAGTAACATTGTTAACTGTGAGTTTCGTGTGCAGAAACTGACCTTGGCTAGAGAATTCCATCATAATAAAATCGTGAAATAAATTTTGGAACTACACACAAGGCGAGGATTAATGAGTGTTTTAATTTGATTCTATTTTGGTGCTGTGTTAAAGCTACAGTATGAAGTGGACAGATATCAGGTTGTAGAATGAAATTCAGTGTTTTGGGAGTGTAAATCCATAACCTGACCTACTCATTACGTTTGAGATGAATTGAAACAGGATTGCCAATAAAAGCATTTGTGATCAAATGCACAAAGATTCAACACTTAACATAATGGCCATTTCATTCTTTCATGAGGAGATTAGTATCTACCTCCTTTCACATAAATCCAATCCCAATATGTTATGGCCTTAAAAACCTATATGCCACTCCCCTGATCCTATTCAGGTAGGTGGGACCAAAGAACCTACTCCTATCGGAGACGGACGATAAACTCATAGGTCCTGTGTGCACGTTGGGCACATTAAAGAACCCTTGGCAGTTAAAAATCGATAAGAGTAGGTCACAAGGCTGCTGTCCGGGCCAAATTCATCCCTACCACAAAGGTCACAGTGGGTTGATCACCTGCTTGGTTTAATATCCTGATCCAGAGAAATCCAGCCTCATAGTGCTGGCCCTACACTGTAATGGTAAAAGGGGATTGGATAAGAAAGAAAGAAAGAAAGTTATGGCCTTGATAAAACCACAATGGTGGGGGTACAATAATGATACAACAACAAGAGATGAGGAGCAAAGTGCAATTTTTTGTTTCAGGTAGTATCTTTCCTCGTTCAACAAACTTTCAATAAAAGATACAAAACACTGAAAGATATTAAAAAATAATTATATCTCCATTTTCCGGGGTTTTTTCTGATAGGTTGTTGGAAGAGGAAGGGAAAATATCTGAAACATTCTGTCCTTGTGCGTCATCTCTTTTTGAAGATGTCGTAGTTCATATCATTTTCATGTGGCAAAATCTGCTTAGTTTTTGTTATAGTTAGTTTACAACCAAGACAATAGTGATGATGTTCAAAGACTGCTGATCTTCTGCATGCCTTATCTACCTGACTCAAAGATTTTCCAGCACTGTGGTCAACACTACTGGTTACATAAAATGAGGGCTGCTGGATAAATAAGAATACAGAAGCTTTTCCAGTATCATCTGTCTTCAGGAAAAAAAACAAATGACACAAAAACAAAACAAAAAAGAGAGATACAGAAAGAGGAAATAGAAACATTCTTTCGGCACTACTTTTTGTGTCATTTTTTTTGTTTTCTGAAGAAGAGTACATGAAGTATTTCATGTTCTTGTTTAGAGAGTAATTTTAGATGCTATTTTAACATATTTCCCCCTCTATCTATTTTGCAGTAACATAATATGTTATAGATAACAAATCAAAATTACTTTATATTTGCACTCTGACCTATATGGTTTTCAGCTCATGGCAGCTTCCATTTTAAAGTTTATCAACCTACCTTGTTATTCAGTCTCTTTGTGTGGACATCAAATACATAGGGGCTGACAGTGTTGGAGGGGTGCATTCCCTTGACGGCATGCATAAACGACAAGTAATTAAACCAGCCATTGGCTTGCAGGTCATAGAAATTAATAAGTTCATTACGTTCCTTCACAGTCAAAGGGAATCTTAGCTTGTCAGACAATTCCTTAAAAAAGGGGGAAAAAAGAGAAAGAATGTTATTCATGTACCTAGAGAATCATTTTATTTCCAAAGGTTAAGAGAGAGTGGAAAGATATTTCTGACAAGGTTCATGTTAAAAATAAATTGTCGGGTCAAAGCAAAATACTGACAGAGGACATTATTCAGATTTTCATTTTGTCGATCAAAATCACTTTTCTCCTCCTTAGTAGGCTACACATAGTTTCAAATCATCAGCTCTACACCATAAATAGCTTTCTTGATGCAAAATAAGGAGTTTTTGATTTGTACGATAACATCTTAAAAGCTTTAGATTAATTTTGGTTCTCCTGTAAAAATGTTTAAATATGTTTTGTTGATATCTTGTTTTGACACAACGAGTTGGGGTAGATGAAAATAATATGGCACTACCTAATTCCAGAACAAGAAATAGACAACCAAATAAAATCCTAATTACACCATTATGTTAAAACTATTGGAACAAACAAGTGATCAGTTCACATAGCAGCTGTGTGGTCCAAACACATAAATATATTCTGTAAAACTGTGATGTTGTGTTTCATATTATGCAATGCCACAATGCAGGTTTTGTATAGATAAATTTAACACATAGAGACTTCAAATTAAAAAAAAAATTTTTTAGCCCAGACTACAGTGTCTTCATGGATTTTTTTTGTAAATCCATTCATAAATAAGTCCCAGTAAACATGTTAGACAATACAATGATTAAACAAGCTGATGATGGCTGTCGGATTAAACAGCAAAGTCTAATCTGGAGCCCCAGACACAGGGTAGAATGTGAAGGGAGACAACCCAAGGCAGAACTGTGTTAAGCAAAAATAATGTCTCTATAGAATATCACACTTACTCTCATGTCTTGGACGGAAATTGTTGAATATCCATCTCTGTCAAGACTAAGAAAGATTGAATGAAGGGCGTCCCAACGTTCTATGACCTAACGGCAAAAAGAATAACAGATTATTATAAAATTTATTCATAATATTGAATGAAAAGCTTGAACCTTTATTGTCAATCTTTGTAGGAAAACTAATTATAAAAATGTAACATTCATTTCACAGAAATATAAGGAAACAACAGACATAGGGAGACAATTTAAAATTTACAGAGTCCCTTATCTCTAGACAAGCTATTATTTTCCTTTGACTGTAAGAAATTTCTAACTGCCTTGGTAACGTTAGCTACATCTCAAACAAACTAAAGGCTTTACAAATATCTATCTCTGTTTGAAACTGGTGTCTTTTAACTCTGCTGGTCAATTGTAGAAACTAAGTGAATAGTATTACTCAAAGCACAGAGAATGTCATGACACGCATGAATTCAAGAATTACTATTTTTTTCTCAATAACATACAATTCAATAAACATTCAACAACTATGAATCAATAACAATTCAAGACGTACAATAGATCATAATCAGTCTCTTAATTTCTAATATATGTATTTTACCATTCCAAAATCATAATTCATTCACATCATTACAACATCACAAACTGCACTGTTTCCTGACTTACATCGCTCTTGACCTTGAACAGAAGAGACGTTAATCTTCTTTCCTTAGCACTTCCTGTCTGGACCTGGGGTTGTTGAATAATCATCACCTTCCTTTGTTCTTGTTTGGATTTAACCTCTTTATTGGTATTTGCTTTGCTGGGAGGTCGAGAGGTTTTTTCTATGGAGATAAAAAGCAAAGAACGCCCACCGATGTTAAAAAATAAAAATGAGAAGCTATTTTAAAATATGAAACATGGCACAGCACTGATCCAGATAAATTCTCAGTGGAAGTAGTTGAATTATCATTCAACAAAATATTTTCTCTTGCCATTCATTCATAAATATTTCATATCCATGTTTCATAACTGCCACAAAAAAAAAATAGTTTGAATATCATTTAAATTGTTATCATGAATAAAACATATCTGTAACAATATTGTATATTGAATAATCTACCTTTATTCAATGTACAGGGTGTCCCCAATAAACTTTTTCACTTACTATCAAATGACAAAAAAATGTGTGCTTGTCAACAAAGGAACAAGATAAATGATTTAATGCATAAATGAATCACTTCATGTTTACAAATGTCCAAACTGACGACCACCATATTCGAGATACAACCAATAACGTATATCAAAGGATTCAATGAATCATGAGGAGTAAAAAGGTGAGTACATTTTCTAGGGATACCCTATATGTATATCATTACAAGTATTATCATATGAATATCGTTTCGCCACTTGAAACAAAAACTCTTAAAGAAAAATACTTAATGGAGGCATGCTAGAAAAAAGAAACAGGCAAAGACAGAGAAGGAGATGGTCTGAGGATATGACCAACATACTTATATTGAATCTGATAGGATGAGGAAGGCTAGCACAAAAAACAGAGAGCTATTCAGTCAAATAGCCATGAAAACTATTTATGGAAAGGAAATCTATATGAATCCTTCTTTGTCACTTCATTCTTCCAGATAATAATAGATAATCCTTTTTCATTCAGCTTGTGAGTTTATTACTATTATTACATTCTATTTCTACCATTTGTTTCATGAACAAGAACATCTAATTGAAAACCTTGTTCTTTCCCTTTGCCCTTCAGTGAAGTTTGTCACACATAGGAAGAATATTTGAGGGGGTTAGGAGCAAAACCAGATAAATCCAAAAGGTACTAATTGAGAAAAAAAATAAATTTTCTCCCACATTAAAGCTCTATAATTTCCAATAGAAATACAATATTTACACATCAATTGGCACTAATCTATTTTTACATCTCACCCTCTCATTTTCTTATAAGTGTCTAACCTGTTGTTGCACTTTGTTCTTGTTTGCCTTGCCCACCACAAAACATCTTGACCAGGGTGGCATAGCCCAGAGTGTTGTCTGCAGCCGTGTCCAGTGTGGACCACAAGTGGTCAAGGTCGTGGACAGACAGTGTGATGCCACACCTTGGAGGGAGTTAGAAATATATTGTTTATGTAATGTCAGTCAGCAGACTAATTACATATTGTTATGTTAGAAAAATAATAATAGATATTTCAAACATAAAATGCAATGTTCAAGAGCGAAATTCCTGTATTATTTGATATGGTTTTGTGATAAGATACTCCAATGTCATTCTATTTTATACACACACACACACAAGCACATCACACACACACCAACACACATACACACACATACACACACACACACACACACACACACACACACACACACACAAACAAACACCTAAGTAAACTGATGTAACATGATTTCAAAATTGAGTGTGTTATGTATAAATGAAATGATACATTGCAGATCTCAAATGAAAACAAAACATACAGTCCAAATGGTTTAAGACTTTCTTTCTTCTTTATTTATCAAAAACACAAACTTTCGAAATTGATCCCTATTCAGTGACATCCTCTTTGCCTCTACAAGCCTAGTGGTGGGGTTGACACCACAGGGCCCCTCAGCAGTCCCTGTGAACTCTTAGTCTGGATCTTCATTTGAGGCCTTCTCAATAGGGTTGAACCTGTTTGGTATAGCCCTCAAAATCATGAGACCGCCCAAGGCCTCTCCACCACAACAAGGTGTGTCATTAAGGAGAGGTGGTTGAAGACAAATGTATTCAAAATAAAAAAAGAAAGGAATCTTTTTGAATTATACCCCAAAAATACTCACAGTTTGATCAAGGCTCCTAACTGCCACTTGCTCATATATCCAGTGCGTTTTCTGTCCATGTCTTGAAAATTCTGAAAATTTAAGATCATACCGTTATAAGATTATGCTATAAAAATTAAACGGCATCAGTTCTGGAGTTCGAATATCACATTCAATCAAAGATAGAAAAAGTAAGGAACCAATAAATAGACAGTCCATAGTAGCAAATTTTCCCACATTTTTATATCTGAATAGTAGTCACAAAGGCCATAGAAAGTGGTTTATTATTTCTCTAATATTATTGTTTAAAGTATTGCTCATCATAGTGGGCCCATCTGCTACTTGTCTGCACTCGTTGGATCTGTAGCATTTCCAGTTTTAAGCTTGGTAACACTTGCTGATTTAGGTGTGTGCATCAAAAAGTGTGAGTATTTGGGTGCCATTCAGGGTATAACACAGGGGAGGTATTTGCATTGTTGTTTTTAAAGAAATATTATTATAAGTCGTAACTTATAGCAATTAGAAAAATAAAATGAATTTAAAGGATGTATCAAAATACTTACTTTGTCAAAGATATGAAATCTATCTGTAAATAGTTTATTCAAGTCCCGAAAGATCTGGAAGAGTAAAAGATAATTTTTGTGTTTATCATATAATCCTTTCAATAGAAATCACAATAATACGAGGCACCGCAGTCACAATGCCATTTGCCATGCACACCGTGTGCATCGTGGGATGGGGGAAAAGACAGGTTTCCCTGATCTACCCAGTGCATGGTACTAGACTGGTTTCAAACCCGATACCTTTGAGAGTACTAGTCAAGGGACTAAGTCACTGGACTACACCACCGCTCCCAATCCTATTATTTAAAATCTAAACAAATAATATTTAGCTTTACTGTTTTTCTAGACATTGATCTCACAATATATCAAAGATGGCTGATTTACAACAACAATGTTGGTGTTTGCCACCACAGATAATTATCATTTGAAACAAATTAATTAATTTTGAAGTTAGAGTCCAAGGCTGTAAATCCTACTATGGTTGAGGGGTAACAACAAAAGCTACAGTAATTTGCTATGATTAATACTGCTCTGTGTACTGGCAGTACCAATTAAAAGTTATGAACCCAGTGGGGCTATATCATCTGCTTGTCTAAAATTCTATGATTCATAGTATTTCCATACCTATGTTCAACTATCCATGATGTTTGGGCTGTCTGGATTTATATATGCTAATAGTGTGTGTGCCTTTTATGACTAAACACAGCGCTGGCCCCAACACTGCTTTGTAGTACTAATGAGGTTCGATCAAACAAACAAACAAATAATAGTGAAGTAAATGAGTTAGAAATGGCAAAGCAGTTGTCACTTTTGTAGAAAAACATCAACACACAAGTACTTCAGAAACTTGCCGGAGCGGTAGAACCTCCTGAGGGGGTGCCCACAAGGGCTACAGTAATTTGTTTATTGGCCTGTCTTTGATTAATACTGCTCATGATGCCAGCAAAGAGTTGTGGACACAGTGGGCTGATCACCTGCTTGTCTGAAACCCCCTGATCCAAAAACTTTCTGACTCTGTGTTCAGTCATGTTTGGTGGTCAGGGTGTCTGCATTTACGGCAGGTATCTTGTGTGCAGTGGCGTGGCGTCACCTTTTGCTTAGGTGGTTCCACGATTAAATGATGTCTCAGTGTCATGCAATCTCCTTCTTCTTTAGAGCTTATCCCGCAAATTGCAGAGTCACCATAACGAATGTCACATCTCCATGTTTTATGATCCGTTGCATCTATCTCTTCCAAGCACACCTCACTCATGTCAAATTCTATTGCATCCATCCATCCTCTTTTCGATTTTCCTGGTTCGTTTTTTCTTTCCACCCACCTTGTTTACGATTACTGTATTGTTGTTCTAATTCAAACTCAGTTGGCTGATGTGGCCCTAAACGTTACAGTTCTAATTCTTCATCTAATATCAATCTATTAAATGGCACACACAGTAAATAATCTACTTCATTCATAGGAGCAAAAAACAATCTCAAAAAGTTGATTAATAACGAACAAAATTCAAAATGTCATAGGTAGTTTTGTATCACTAACAATAAAACACAATCAATTACAAACACCGAAAGCTTTTGTAACTAAAACACAATAACTCCATTCAAGAAACAACACCCCCAGAAAATATTTAAAAAAATAAAAATGTAGACACTCTCACCTCTAGACACATCACAAACAACTCTACACAAACACACACACACACACACACACACGCAATCACCATCACTCATCACTATCTCAAATGCTACCACTACCAAACACGAAATGTGCCAGGAACCAAATTTTGAACGTTTGCGTAGGTTTTTATCACAACCTTTGACCTAATGACAAATTTTTTTTCTAACATCACATAAGGCTATTTATAGTTTTTGGTTCACATCTTACCTTGGCTTCAAATAGAAAAAGAGGGCGTTGTTTGCCGACGAGTGAAGCCGCGAACTGTGTGTGATGAAGTGTGAGTGTTTGAAGGAAGGCCTCTCTTGTTCTATTTGGTACAACGTGAATGTTGGATGTATTGTGTATTGCTATATTTTATAGGTGGTTCCTGGCACCAAAAAAAACAAGCAGAACACGCACCTGCTTGTGTGCCTTTTATGGCTGAACGTAGGCTCACCCCAACACTAATCTGCAGTATTGATGGGGCTTGGTCAGGCCTTCCACTGACCTCTGAAGAAATTCGAGGATTTTTTTACTAAACGCCGGGGGTCAGGGGGGCCACGAAGGCCCCCTTGCAGTTGCAGGGTCAAGGGACAGAGTCCCCGTGGGGTTTGGGGGGAGCGTCCCCATAAAGAAAATGGGTTTAAGGACATTTTAAAGCCAAAAACAGCATATTTTGACATGGAATGAAGCAAAAAGGGCCTTCAAACTCGAGACAAAGACAATCACGATGTAGGCAAAAATGCGGTTTTCCGCAAATTTGCGGAAGAGTGGAAGGCCTGCTTGATCAAACAAACAAACATCAGACATTGGAGGATTTAAAAATTTGTTATGAAACTTTCATGCCCACCTCAGCAATACGACTCTCCGTTGGGGTGTCTTTATTAGGAGGAATGGCCATCCATGTTTTGGCCTTCTCTTGAAGACGGAGTACAGGTGTTGGAGGAGGGATATCTCCGAGTTGGTATTTTTGTGTCAAAAACATTCCATCATTTTTCCTATTCCAGCTGTCTGGTCTATGTAATGTAAAAAAAAGTATATTGAACATGAATGATATGACACAAAAAAGATTAATCTTTATGCTAGTTAAAGTATTTATTTTGAATTTCAATCATCATCATCATCATCATCTTCATCATCACCACCACCACCATCATTATCATCATCATCATCTTCATTATCCTCATACATAGCAAGCAACTGTCTAGAAAAATGAACAAATATTGCACTGCTGCATGTGACTGCTAAAAAAAATAATCCTTCAAAAGATGGATGAATTATAGAAATTCAATAATGATTTAGATGACATGACTTATTTCACACCAGTAATTCTATGATATTCATAAACAGAATATGTTTTCCTAAGGATTAATACCATATAACATAAACCTACTCAGCTTGGAAGAGTTCCAAAAAGTTGTTGTAGTTGATAGAAGGAGACTTGTTACTTGATTTTGTACTGAGACGTAGAACCATTTCTTCAAACTGCCTGTCTGTCATGTTTGTTCTGAGCACTGTGTTGACCACATTTCTCAACTCGTGAGCAGGTACAGCACCTGTGTTGTTTTTGTCCTTGTCCCTGTGGAGAAATAGATCATTGACACTTACACTGCACCCTATTTTTTGCCAAGTCTGTCCCACTGGCGGCATTAACTAGCGCCGTGAAACACCCCCCTCCCCCCCCCCCCCCCAGATGTCTTGAGTACTTTACTTGGCCATCTCTATCCAGCATGTGATAGCTGTCTTTTGATGGGGGTTTGCCTTTTCGTATAATATAATGTCACTAATTCTAGCTCTTTTTCAGAACTAATTGTTAGGAATAACACATCATCACAAGGTACTAGTCAACCTAAAGTTTGTGAAACACTTACTTGAGCATGTTGAGTAGTTTCACATAATCATCATGAAAGAAATGGCTGACAGAAGATTCCATATTGTCAGTGCGTACAGTTTCCTCAGTTTTGATGTGCTTTTGGTGTGTGGTTCTGATGAGAAAAAAAAAAAAATTCTTTATTTGATGCATAACAGGGACAAAAAATACTGAGAAAAAACAGCGAACCGGAAACAAATGAATAGATCAGATTTCTATTTATTGATTTATCTAGTAAATTCTAAGAATCAATCTATCTTATTCATCTCTTATTAACTCCCCAACTCATGAGAGACTCATACAGGTAAGACTATGAAAACCCCACAAAAAAACTGGCTAAATATTCTGACAATAAACTATTATCTTCTCAGTTAAAAGTTTTGTTTTGTTATCCATAACACATAATATCACTAAGCAGAGTAGCAGCCAACTCCATGTCCAGGTAGAGGCAAGTAGGTGATTAGCCCACTGTGCCCAAACCTTGAATGGCACAAGCATCACATTTTTAGGTGTTGCCCAATTTTAGCCATAACACTGTTTTCTGTTGCCTTGTGGTGAACTCCTAAAAAAACTGAGCATATTCTGCCACAAATTGCAGTTAAAAGTAATTTTTTTTAAAAAATGATGACATTTGTTTCGAATAATTCGAAAATAAATAAAACTATAGTATCAGTGGCCGAGTGGTTAACATTGTTGATTCTCAATGCTCAGGTCCAGGGCTTTGCCTTGAAAGCTCATATTTAATCTCCAAGTCTAAAAGAAACCCAAATTTAAACAGGTGACTCCAGCTTTCAAACAAACCCCATAACTTTACTTAAAACTTAGAGATTTAAATAAAATTAAAATAAAACAAACTTGTTTTCTGTCTCCCTATTGAGAACTCTTGTGACTACACCACTCTCTGACTTGGATTGGAAACGCTGCAGGAACTGGTTATAGTCGATGAGCCCCTGGATGACGACAATGCCAGCACGCTGCAGAAAGACGTCCAAATCAATGGCAGTGATATCAAATCCAAATTCCCTCAGTACACGCCTGAAGTCAATACGGCTAACATAGCCATCATTCATGAAGTCAAATAGCCGGAAGGCAGATAGCAAAGAACGATATGATTCCTCAAACTGAAAATATAAAGAAAAAAATATATTTTTGAATGTCTAAATTGTAGTTTTGCTTCAACAATATTAAAAAGTATTCAAATATAGAAATAACCTTCAAATTGCTCCACTTCCAGTTTATGAAAAATCACAGATTTCAAATTATTTGAAGAAAATACAAAAGCTATCATGTCCAAAAGTGTGTAAGTATTGTTCAAGAAATATATCCCTGCTGATGAAAATTTGCCTCATGATGAAAGGACATTCTTAATTTCCATTTCAGGAGAATTACAACTCATTACTCTTAATTGAATAATTGTAGACAAAAATAATCATACACTAATTTCTATACATATATCTGATGCTAAAATGTCTCATAGAGGTTGCTAACTATCTTTAAACATTCATGGATATATGATGTTAAGTATCACACTATTTGATTTTAAGTTGATTTACTTGAATCTCTCATATTAATGGCTTAATACTCACATTTTGACAAAGTTAAAGTGCAAGGTTAATAAATAAGAAAACAAACAAAAAAGTGAGATCTTTCATTATGTGATCATAACAATGAATGAATTAACATCCCCTGCTTTTGTTTTTAATGTGAAAAATTCAATACAATACAATGTCGGTGTACTTCTCTAAATGCGTGATTTAAAAAAACCCACTTTCCCTCCTTTTTTCCCCACTTAGAAGGGAATTTTCCACTTTATATATGATGCTTAGAGACCACTGACCAATAGAAAGTCAGTTTTTGATTGTCTGCTTTAAACACAACCTTCCATTGGTCACAGCTTTATGAAACTCTAAAGGTGAGGATCAAATAGAAAGATCATACAAACTTAGGCCTTCAGCTTGTAGTGTGGATCTGACATATGCAGTTATAGATAATTAGTCTTTTATCTCTCCTATAACATTTTACTCTGCAGACTCACGCAGTTAGAGAATTACACCAACAATAAGGTGCACAAAGATAGAAAAATATAAGTTGCTTTTCTCAGTCAAAAATCACAATATCGCACTAACAATTTGTCTCACAAGCAATATTAGGAGTAATAAAAGAAAAAAAAATATGTTCATAATTGAAAAATTGATTTAGAATTTTGTTCCAAGTTGAGGGAAATATTAGCAAAATATAGAAAGAACTGGGAACAGTGAAATCAAAAGTACATATGACAATTCAAAAGACAGTATAACTTTATAAGCAAAAATGTTTTGCTGCTTGATACCAGTTGTAGGCTTTGTCTGACCATGGGTGTCAGTAGATTTCAGTCATTTTGGTTAAGGCTTGCATAAATGTGCCTTGTGTACTTCTTAGCATGAAGTGTGAGGCGGACAAGTAACAATTTGTCACTTTCTGGATAGGACACAGGTCTATCGCAGTTACTTTCCCAAATCTCATTTGAGAATTGCTACCCATTTCTACACCTGGGTCGAGTGAAGGCAAATAGAGTAAAGTTTCTAGCCAAAGAGAAAAATGAAGAGCCTCAAGCTGGATTTGAACCCATGGAAGTCTGCTGTCTAGACCACTGGCGAATCTCTTGGTCACTAACACTTAGAAATAGTTCCTGTAGAGCCCACCCAAGTCTGGGTATGTGCCTGGCTGCATCTCCTACTCCAACACAATCAATTCTTCACTGCATCTGGGTTCTATGACCTTACAACCAGGGAACAGACCCCGAGCCCGTACTGTTAGAGGCAGGGCCTAAGTGAAATGGATGAGCAGCATATACACTTACATTTACAGCAATTTAAACTTCTAAATATATTTGTAAATTAATTTAATGTCCATGTTATATAAATCTGCAATAGATCTTCTTTCTTGAAATTCATTTTGTATATATATATATATATATATATATATATATATATATAAGATATAGAATCTCAATCTGAGGACGGTACCGTTTCTGGCACTTAGCCT
>JARBEQ010096337.1:0-14052 GCA_030265355.1 Tritonia tetraquetra | reverse complement strand
TACTACTACTACTACTACTACTACTACTACTACTACTACTACTCTGGGCAACAAATTAAAGGTGCCCCTCCAAAAAAAAAGAACATGCATTGGGCTGCAAACACTTGGTGCTACCAGCAGCCTATATAAGGTCTTCCATAATATAACTAACCACCATCCCTGTCCCTGACCCTCCATTTCTCTTTATTTTCCTCTGTATTAAACGCACCTTCTCATAATAATAATAAACACACCGCTTCCAATTCGTACCTAAAAGGTTAGTAAACATAAATTTATTACCTTTCAGCTCCATACTTATGCAGATGCGAACACTATCATGAAAAGATGTTGATGAGATTCTAGAGACCATTATTTCATTTTTCACTGTAACATCCCTAATGAATGCTGTCTTCATAGCATCTGTCTGTGCATTGTTTAATGGAGTTGAAATCTTTATGTCGGCATAAAAATGTCTTCTCTTGCTTTCATCTGGGCAAAACAATAAAGGAAATGAAAGAAAAGACAATATAACTGAAGCAAAAGGGCCCCTTCTATTTACTTCTAATAACAGCAAAGATATCAATACAGTGCACATTCATTTCCTGTGTGAATACTTTCAATGAAAAAGACAGAAATATAATTCTAACAACAGAAAGAGGATCACGAGACACTTGAGAAAATTGCCCTACTCAGGGATGTAAAAAACTCTATGAAACTTGAAAGTCCAAATAATGGAACTAATAACCTAAACTTGCTGACAAGCATGAAGAAATGTGACAGAGAAACAAATAAATACATTAATCCCATATCTGTGGCATATGAAAAACAAACAAATGCAATACACATCTAATCAAAGTAAAATAAACATAGTAAAACTCATAGTATGGCTCCACTGGCCTTTGTAACTTACCTTCTTCATGACTGTTATTGGTGGGATCGTCATTACTGAGATGTGAGGATGAAGCTGGCACTGGAACTGGCAAATCATTGACGTGAAATGATGTACAAATCTCAAAATAAGGAGGACACTCAATGACTCCATCAAAGTTTTCAACCTGTAAGTAAATACCAAATGCAGGTATTTGCCGTCAGATATCAAAGTACTAATGCCTACATCTTAAAGTCTGCATAAATGGTTATTCAGGGTGATCTAAAACTGCAAAAAAGAGACAAATTCACACAAATACCTCCCAGCCCTCAAGATGATGACAATGAACAATATCATCTTAGTGATCAAAAGTGATACTACACTACAAAGAATAAAACTTTCCGTACTTTGAATGCTTGCAAAGAGGACCAAATTTCACAACCAATAGAACAAATTGTAGCAAGTTATTTCTACCGTTTCTGTAACAATACTCAGTATTTTCTATTGTAGACCAATCCAAATATTATAAAATCTAAACAAAGAGTCAAACCAAACCTGCAATTTAGAACCAGGATGGCACGGAATCCAATCTCCAGTTTGCACACGAACAAAGACATTCTTTGCTTCACATTTTGTTTCATAACATCTTCCTGTCATTTCTACTGGATCTGAAATCTGTAGAAAGAATTCACTGTTTAAGGGCCTATCTGAATAAATGATTAAAACAATACGAACAAACACTCAATACTGACAATACAGTAGGATTTCTGTGTGCATGTTGTGCATGTTAATGAACCCTTGACAGTTGAAAACAGGGCAAATTTAATTCCTACCACAAAGGTCACAGTGGGTTGATCACCTGCTTGGCTTAATATCTTGATCCACAGAAATCCAGCCTCATAGTGCTGGCCCTACACTGTAATGGTAAAAGGGAACTGCATAAGAAAGAAAGTAATGCCATCAATATGAAACAAGTTTGAGTCAAATCATCACCTACAAACATTCATCTGAATGTTGGCGAGCTTGATAAATGAACTTAATAAATCAAATTTTATAAACATTATACAAACCAACCATAACCTCTAAGTTATAATATCAGTATGAGAAATGCCATTGGTGTATTTAGTTCTTGTCCTAATAATAGAATTATGATAGTGACAACATACTCTTTTGTTACTTGAATTCATCAACCCATTCAATCCTGAGCTCGGGATCACAGGGTTCACAGGTATAATGTCGGGAATGGGGTGCACACTTTTCCATGTGCAATGTCTGACAAATGTAAAAGAAGTTTTGAAAGAGAAAGAAGGTGACTGGTGCAGTTTTCACACTTCTTTCAAGTCATCAACATACCTGTGATGTCTGTGGACTTTTCATAGGAACAAGTGATGACAAATAACATCTACTAGTTATAGAAAAGGTTTCATCCACAGTTGAAGAGGATGCTTTTGAAGTCTCCAAGAAGCAAGGTTTCTGTGGAAACAAAAAGTGCAAGATGCGGTATTCAAATCAAATTCCAATGTCAAAATCCGGATTATGAAAAAAAGACTCCTCCATTAATACACAGTGGATCATCGTGTTTAATGACATCAGAAATAACAAGACCTTGGCAATAACGAAAGTGCTCACAGTTGGAATTAAACAAAGGAAATTACCTCCTTTTTGATGCACAAAGTAATATATTCCACATAACACCCACCTGATCAGCAGCAAAGATACCACAACCAGCTGGTTGTACTTTGGGATTTGCATTACATTTGGCTTTAGACAGTCTCATATGATGACAGCCTGTTGAGCTATGTAAAAAAAGAACAACAAAATTGCAATAAAGACAGTATTCCAAGAAAAGGTTGTTTAAAAAATCTATTTCTATGTAAATGTACAGTGTAGTAAGTGTCTAGACATCCGCATTTAACAGCTTTGTGTCAGGGTGGTCAAAGATTGTACAATATCATATATTCATTTGTGGTAATCTCAAGAAATTGTATGTTGATTTCATTTTGTACTTAAAACAACTTACTTGCTTGAGCAAAATCCATCTCTGTCATTACAATGTTTTGAGGTACCAAATTGGCATCCCTTGCCTTAACAAAGAAATAAAAGAAGATAACATTTCCAGATCAATCACTGTGTACCCTACATGAAAGTCATTATATGTTTTTTTTATTTGTCCCTAATTCCCAATAAGCAATAGTACATCCTGTAAAGACGGGGTCCCAGTGGCTTAGAGGTATGGTTCTGGCCTTTGAAGTGAAAGGTACAGGGTTCTAATCCCAGCGGCGACAGCTGTTCTTTTTCTTCAAAAAACTCAGTGTAAACCTATTTGCCACTCCCCTGATCCTATAAAGGTAAGTGGGACCAAGGTCCTGTGTGCAAGTTGTGCATGTTAAAGAACCCTTGGCAGTTAGAAATTAAGAAGAGTAGGCCGAAAGGCCACTGTCCAGTCAAAATTAATTCCTACCACAGAAAAGTATCAGTGGGCTGATCACCTGCTGGGCCTAATATCTTGATTCCGAGTAGATCCGCAGGCCCTACACTGTAATGGTAACAGGGAGCTGAATAAGAAAAAAAAGAAAGACATTCTGTAAAGGCTCATTTGTTCTGGACAAAGAAAATCTCATTGAGTAACCATAAAAAATATGAGAAACCTTTTTAACACACATAAACCCTTTGAAACAAACCGTACCTTTTCCCCATATGAAAGGATCAGCCTGGGAATAATCTACCTTGTACCATCCACTGTCCTCAAACACAGCCAGGGTGATGGGGTCAACGAATGTCAAATAGGGCTAGAGATAGATACAAAATAATGTTTTAAATTCTAATCACAATTCACAAAACCTACAAATGTTTGAAATGTTGGAAAAAATAGAGTCTTATATTATATTCTCAAATCAGAACATGACAATAATTTAATGGGAGTGAATATTGACGCGCCTGACCGTGGCATTAGTCACTATGGGTGTCTATTGTACTAATGACGTGCCCCAAAAATTTGACCACCTGACTGCGAGAGGCCAACACATGCGTTTTGGTACCAACACCGCTCACTAGCTTTCCCCTTTATCGATTGATCGTCAGCTGACTGGACACAGGGAGTGGTTGGTTGGACAAAATTGCGCCGATGTTTATCTTTGTTCTTGTTGTCATTGTCATTGTTCATTCCGCATTCATTGTTCGATCATTCCGCATCATGGATCGACTTTCAAATACGGAGCTGTATTTAGTTCTTACAAAGAGTTTGAATTCAAAAGAATACCAAAGTTGTAATAGAACCACCCTTGACTTGATAGACATTCATAGATAATATCAAGGGCGGTTCAAAGGATCCTTGATGGAGAAGACTGACAAGATAGTAGATTTAAAACTCCCCTTCTTTTCATTTGTAGCGTTATCAAAGGTAGTATAAAATCACATAAAACTTAAAACCGTAACATCCAAATCTGTTACAATTATTTCTGCCTTTACCTTCTGTTCTTTAGCAGTCATAATAGAAGAGTGCATCATCATCGGATCCCAGTGAGACGACACTTTTCCTTCCTGCCAAAATAAAATCATACAACAAAGACAAGACTGTAGAAATGCTAATTGTTATTCCTCTATACGAAATTGAAGTAACTTATGAAATCATGTAAAATCACATGCAATCACTTTACAAAATCAGAAATAACCTCTGTACACATAATTTTTTAACCTTAAGTCCTTAGCTTATATATTCACTTCATTAATGAGAAAGTAAGTGAAATTTCATGAAATCATCAAAACTCTTATAACATAAATGAATATAAAAAAACAATAACACAATTTCAACACTTAATGAAATCAAGGTACACACCACAATCTCTAGAGGACCACCAAAATTGACTTCTGTATTGCAATCAAAATGTGACCTCATTTCTCGCGTAACGGCAGGGGTGACCAGTCTTGCAATCCCATTAATGGTCTGGACCAGAGGCTGCTTTCTTGGATTACAATTTCCATCTGTATATTCAGTGACAGAAGCAGTTGAATCATTTCTTTACCTTAGAATGATGATGTGAAAATTCTCTAGGTGTCATACTTCTACAACTATTTTTTCCCTTTAAACAAATTGTAATTAGTATATCAATAATATTTGTAGTAAATGCTCTAATGGTCATTTCAAGGCAAAAAGTAATGAGATAGCCTGTGCTACTTCACAAAATAGGGAGAATGGGAGTGTCCTAATAATTTGTCAAAGATATGCCTATGCCCAAAAATCCATTGATAAATCAACATAAACTACAGGACAGTATATTTTCAAAAATTAAAACCAAACTGATTAGTCACTTTTTCCTTCACATAATCTTATCAACTGTTCATTACAACCATCATTACCTTTGTCACAGCTGACAAACTTCTCAAACAGTTTGCTAGAGAAGCCAAGGGCATGAAATAATTCATGAATGGCTGTCTGGAAACACAGAAAAGGAAGAAATGTGAGAGTTATCAATACATTTCAAATAAGAGCCATTAACCTACTAGATCCTCATGCAAGGAGACAGGTGAAAATAAATAGTAGTAAGTTAAACAGGATACAAGTTTCCATTTAACAGGAGCATAGAGAAAAAGATTGTTGGAAAAAACCTATGGAAAATATTTTAAAAGCTCTTCTCCGAATGATTTTTGAAAGAAGTAATGAAATAACTAGATACACTTTCCTAAAACAACAACAGCAGCATTACGATTATGTTGAAAGTAGAGTTGGCATGCATGGCAGTGAACATAATTTGCTTGATTTTCTGATTAATCAAAAACTGTAAAAAAAACAAACAAATATTTTCACTTTCCCTGATCGTGGCCAAATTGCAATCGCCACGCCCCACCCAAAAACTCTCAATATAAGGGCTAGGACTGACCACATGACCCAGTATCAGTTCCTTCTATGAGACCAAGTTAAAATTCTGACTAGTACTTGTGCAAAGACAGTGTGATAAAAGATTCACCCAAGGTCACATTACAAATGAATAATCGTAAGTAAAGAGGGAGAGATAAAAAGGGTACAGAACAGGATTTGAACAATTTAATCTACTACTACTGCTACTACTACTAATGTTGCTTCTATTATTGCTACTAACCGACTTAAACCACAACCATTGTTACAACCATTACAATCACAATTTCTTCTCTATCTAACCATTATCTAATATCTGTGATACGTACAAGCAAAATTGGGAGGTGGTGCCATGTGTCTTTATGCAGAGAGGAGGACAAATAATTTCATCTGCTAATCTTTTCATGCATCAGTAAAGTGGGCCATGCAGCAAAAAACCCCCCAAAACTACAGAAAAAATAACATAAATATATTAAAACTATATCAAATATGCTGAAAAGACTTTAGTAATCCTACATAAATTGATTTAAAATCTATACATTGCAGTCCACTTAAGATAACATCTGGAACTAAACTCTTTTTTAACTCATTCTACCCTACCGCAACTAGATGTGACATACCTCTCTGTGCCCTAAGGCAACATAATGCGCTATAAAACATATTTTCAATTTTGAGGTGTTGTAACAACGCAATTTCACATTCTACGATACAAACGCATGTGTCTTAATCAGGAGATTTCACAGATTAATATGAAAAAAAAAAAGGTGTTTCTCTCTACTTTCATTTTCTTTTGACAGCTGATTGAATCAAAGCAAAGATTATTTATTTTGACTGACTCATAAGTCTCAATTTCTGAATTTTTTATAGAAAAAGGAAGGCAAAAGTTAGTCCATTCTAGACATTAAAGGGGAAAATGATGAAAATGATATTAAATAGTGAGCTTGACAAGACCGGTGAATCACAGAATTTTTGGATTTTTTTTTTCTCCAACAAACCCATTAAAAATATATATTTATAGAAAGTTCATTCATTTTTCTACCCAATGGTTATTGTCTTGTCCAGTTTATTTGTATTTAATAGACATAAACAATTTTTAACAAATAGATTAATCCTTGTCAAAATGGAGTTCTTTCCCTTGGCTTAGGGTTCAGAAGGTGGTTACCTCGACCAGCTATAGAATGAGTCAAGATAAACCCTAAACCCAGTCTTGATTATTCTCTTGCTTTTCATTCATATCTGGATAAGATACATCTTGCTGAAGATAAACTTTTTGTCCAGTCCTGATAAAAAATAGCTATATATTGATCACACCATTACAAATAATGGGGAATAAGGTGTTGTAAACAAACTTTCCTTACTTTAATGAAGTTTTAGCAAATTAAATTTTAATTACTTAGAGAGGAAGGAAAAAATTCCTACAAACCTTATACAAAGAAAATGTAAAACTTCCAAATGGGACAAAACAAAATGACCCTGAACAGTTCTCAGCTAACAAAAAACACACACGACAAAAACATGTGGCACAGGGAATTTCGTGAAAAAAAACAACCAGAACTGTTGTGAGCCCTCATTTTATTGTACAAACCTTATACAGTAATTCCTCATCAAACTTTTGAGTCTTTAAAGTTCTTGGACAAAAATTGACCTGTCCTGCTATTGGACGACCACGATCATCGAGTTGACAGGCCGCTGCATAAGCTAAAGCAGATGTTTTCTGCAGTGAAATGGAATAGAAGAAAAAAAATAATCTCGACATTGTAAACTGAACAAGAAAGAAAGTGAAAGTCACATTTGAATTTAGACCATGCAGAGTGTAGAGTACTCTCTGGCTAAGATCCTGCCCCTGAGGTGACTAAATACATATTATTCATGAATACTGTATCACCACTTACAAGCCCACTGTGTGCTTAAAAATTGATTCCAGGGGGTGCACTTATTTTGTACTAATATCATGTCCAAGAAAACAAACAAAAACAACAAAATTGGCACGCATCTTACAGCACCTTGTGCAACTAAAATAGCGACAATTCATAGAATCTTGTCTACGAACTGGTCGAGTTGTCGTCAATTTCGTACTGTGGTTAGAGCCAAGTGACAGGGGGTGCGTTTATTAATATTAGGGTGGGTGCGCTTGTAAAGGATAATACGGTAAGTGGTTTTCTCAAAGAGTTTACTAGCATTTCTACTAAATATTTTGAGGGATAACAAAAAGATTAATCTAAAAGGAATCAATGTCTTAAGTAAGTAACACTTTTTTTTTGTAATACCACCAGAGTGAGATAATCAGAATTTCATACATGAGTTTATTGTACAATATTAATTATCAACTTCAGAAGGCAATCAATACAATGCTTAATGTTACATTCCAACAAAAACAATAATAACGAAATAACAAAACACCAATCTTTTTTAAAAAAAAGGTTTTTAAAGTTTTAAGTTTTACAACCTTTTTAACACATAAATGATAATGGTCATATCAAAGGTGGTTCTAAAGAACTTGAGAAGATTCCACGTGGATCTCCAGGGCAGAGCCGTGAACACTTTGCAAAGACCGAAGAAAAAACCCCACTTTAAAGTTTAAAGTCATATCCTTAGTTAGCAGCAAACTCTTCATAAATGAGAAGCAGCCATAAGAACAAAAATAATATTAGATTATTCAATTCATCTTTTTCTTTAATATTTGATAAATGATTCAGGCTGATCAACTGTTAGACTGATATTCTGGATATTCAACATTTTCTGCTATTTGCTTAGCCAAGTAAAGTGTTCAGTACATTGGAATCTTTGTGTACATTGAGGGTTGGCTTCAAAACTGCATTACAATATTCCTAAAGAGGTATGAACAAACAAACACTTGGAAAAGTATACCTACATAAGGGTTGCACAATGCAGTTGTTTGTGAGGTGACATACAGCACAAAATCAGTGTCCTCCAGTCCTGGTCCATCTGTTGTATACACTTTGATAGGATCAGGATTGGTCTTGTTGTAAATTGAAAATCCTTCCAAATGGTCAGAAGGGATCTAAGACAAGAAGTAAGAAAAACAACTGTCACTATAATAATAATAATAATTGTTTGTTTGTTTCATCGAACCCTATTAATACCACAGAGCAGTGTTAGGGCAAGCCCCATATTCAGCCATGAAAGTCACAAAAGATACCCGACATAAATGCAGGCATCAAGACCACCAAACATAACTGAACACAGAGCCGAAAATTCTATGGATCAAAGAATCTCAGACAAGCAGGTGATCAGCCCACTGTGTCCACAATCCTTTACCGGCACCATGAACAATACACTATGCAGTATTAATCAAAGACAGGCCAATAAACAATTTACTGTAGCCCTTGTGGGAACCCCCTCAGCAATTGATATAAACTGGGAGGTTCTACCACTATGGGCAAAATAATAATAATCATAATGATGACAATAATAATAATTATTGGAAGAATTTAACTTAAACAGAGTCAAGACCTATTTTTAGAATGACGTTGGTCAGGACAAAAACAATAAATATTGGCACATGAAAATGAATATCACTGCCAAGAAACAAAATAAATAAGTGAAATACAAGGCAGAAATGTTACAGATTTGTGAACCAAAACAGAAGGGATAGGATTGTAAGTCTTAATAGTGTGTGGAAAACTGAGTTGATTTTACGATATAATAACGCAAATATTGATAAGAACTTACCTTAAACCTATCCAAACAGTATTCTCCTTGATAACCCTTTTGTATCCTGGAGCATCTGAAACAAGGAAGAGCCAAACACAAATAACTTTCATGACAGTAAACAGTCATTAAAAACAAATACTGTTTAAATAAGTAGTGGGCGAGAAGAAAAAATAAGTAGATTGTATGTATGTCTTTCTTCCTCCTCAAATGCACTCCACCGTTTATGTTAAAAGTTATTTCACAATGCAACTTATCAAAAAAAATAATCTAAGATGATGTACTTACCTCCCTTTATTGATTCCGCTTTTTAGTACAATAGGACATGCATCTTTTCTCTTGAGCAATAATGGTCCCTCAACTTTGTGAATCACTAGGAGTAAAATCAAAGGGGTTAACATTAATCACTAACTTAATTCGAAGTATATTTAAAGTGTTTAGTGCAATTCAACAAAAAGAAATACATTAAGTTTTTGACCGCACTCTAAACACTCTCGGACAGAAGCTAAATGTCTTTCTTTCTTTCTTTATCAATAACCTTTAGTACTGTTCAGCGTAAGATTTATGCGTGATACACAAACTTTCGCCATTGATCCCTATTCAGTGACATGATTCTCTTTGCCTCTGAAACTGCACCCTGACACATTTTCTTTGGTCTACCTCTGAGTAAATTCCATCGCCGCCAGGGGCTTTCCCAACTTTTATTTTCTTCTTTGCACTTATAAGTTCTTAATATCATAATCCAGAGAAATCCAGCCTCATAGTGCTGGCCCTACACTGTAATGGTAAAAGGGAACTGGATAAGAAAGAAAGAAGAAAACTTCTAGTATTTCACCATTATTTTTAACTGATTTCCTCGTCTACAACTCTTTACAGCTCCCCAAAATTGTTTCTGATTGTCTCTGAAATTTTCTTCTAACTTTTCTCCAAATTTTCCCCATTGTTGCTGCTTGGATTCCTAACTTCATCCATAGCTTCCTTCCTTTTTAGTTTATAAGCTTCCATGTCTTCACTACTTTTCTTCCATGCATTTTTTTCTCTTTTTGACTATTTGTTTTACTAATATCATTCCACCAAGCAGTCCTTGTATTATTGCCTTCTAATCCTATAACTTTTATTCCACAGGCTCCTTATGCACTTGCAGTAATTGCTTTCTTATATATTGACCAGATACTTTCTACATCTTCTATATCTACTCCTGTTTGCCTTCTATCTGCAATTTTTCGTTTGAATCAAGTTTTGGAAAATGCTTTTCATATTAATGTCTCTCAATTCTTCTACTTTTAATTTATATCTCTTTTCTTGTTTCTGTTTATTAGGTTTGGTTTTCTGTGCTAGCTGAATTTCCCTACCACTAGAAAATGATCACTGTATATTTCTGCTCCTCTTTCAACTCTGACTTAGTATTATAAAACAGATGGCCACTAACTATTATGTAATCTATTATTGACTTTTCATTCCTATCTTCTGAAACTCTGGTCCATTTATGTAAGTTTTTGTGTTTGAAAAAAGTGTTCGTTATTTTAAGGTTATTTCAGATGCAGAAACCTTGTAATACTTCCCCATTGGCACTTTCTGTATTTTCACCTTCTTTACCTATCGCTCCAAAACATTTTTCAAGCTTATTGCCAACCCTAGCATTTTGATCACCTATTATTAGAATTTCTTGGTTTCGTCTGGTGTTGTCAGTGGCTATTTGTAACAGTTGGTAAAAGTCTTTTTTTCTTCCTTTTAATCTTAAGACCATATCCTACAATTGATTTAATGTTCTTAGATTTAAATTCCATATTAGTCTCTATGAGTCACTCGTTTATGAAATTAAAGTCATAAAGTTCATATCAAATGTTTCTTAGTAATGAAGTTACTCTTGCTCTTTCAATAGTATTGACACCCAAATAGACAAGTGTATGGCTACTTAGATTCTCTATTCCCTGGCCTTTCTTTTTAGTTCCTGTTATTCCTAAAATATCTATTGTATACTTTTTGACTCCATTTACTAACTCTATTTCTTTACCCTAAATAGATCTAATATTCTATGTTCCGGTGTTCATAGTCCTTTTCCACGCATGAGTCTTCACCATGTAATCAATCCTTGTTTTTCTATCTGAATAACATCTGCCTTTGAACACATTGATCTCTTTCTTTCTTTCTTTATCAATAACCTTTTTAGCACCTTTTGGTGTAAGGTTGTTTCTTTGAATCAATTTGGTTCGGACAAGTAGGAGATTACACCACTGTTCCCTAGATAATCCCAATATGGTTGTACCAATTTGGTATAGCCCTCAATGTCATTAGACTACTCAAGCCTCTCCACCACAACAAAGTGTGTCACAAAGGAGAGAGGAACACATTAATGTTATAGGGAAAACATAATTTTACTCTAGAAATCTCTGAAAAAAAACCACACAACAAATTCTATCAACCTTTTTAATACTAGCCAAGTATCGTGTGAAGCTGTAAACAAATCACATCAATTATTGTCTTATCCGCCCCTAAATACTCACCTGACAACAAACTTTCAATTTTAGAGATAGCTCTCTGTAACACTTTTTGTAATGCTAACTTTTCTTCTTCCAGCAAATGCTGTGAAAGGAAATAAACTGGATGAATGCGTAAAGGATTTGCATTGTTAAATGAAGCCTCTCTTGCATGTCGCTTCACTTTTCTACGATTCTCTCCACCGGGAATGACACTATTATAACTTTCTTGAATATCATCATGTAAACATGATTCTGTCATGTCATACTCTGGTTCACACAAAGTCACAAGAAATGTCCAGGTAAAAATAATGCACAGTCCTCTCATCTTGAAAAAGATTGACTTGATTCACTTGACTCTTGCTTCCACATTATTACCATTTCCAATGAGGAATTGCAACTGTGATTCTCTGTTGAAAGAAATAAGAAATTAGGCATTCTTTCTTTATGTTATAATTTACTTCTTAGACCTAAGATAAGTAGATAGTAGTATAGATGAGGTGGAGTAAAGACAGGGATTCCACAAATCCAGGCTAGGCTGTCCAACAACCTCAAAACGTTCTGGTCACATTTGATTTATAATCAATGTAATCAAAGAGTACATTTTTTGTGCTTCATTTAAATGAACTATGGGGTGTGGATGATCATTAGATCAAGCACAAAATGAAGAAAACCTTAGATGGTTGGAAACCCCAGTCAATACTCTGCCTGAGCAGACACCCACAGACAGGTGGACATGTAGTCTAGACTAGCGTATCTAGACAGTCTTTTCTATCAATATCCATTGCCGACTGGTTTCCAGGCGACGTGCAAACTGTTTTATCAAGATATATAAACATTTAACATTTGATAAAGAAATACTATCTAGATATCTAAACTAACTTTTGAGATCAAGGAAGAGGTTGCAATGGTTGTTTTTGTTTATTGTTTACACTCAACTTGGAACACATAACAAAACATGTTTTTCCTTTCCCTGCCCAATATCAAAACTAAAAGACCAAAAAAACCTCTCAACTTTCCTCCCTCACTCTTACCTTCAGGTGTTAATTCAAGAAAGAAATGTCCCGAAAAGAAAATTTAAAGGGAAAAAATAACATTCAAGGGTAAGAAGAAGAAAACCAGCAACAGCCAGACTCCAGACTGGGACAGAAAGCTTAAGGTGAAGGTCACTGAGACTTATTGTAAACTTAGACATAAAAGAGGAGTACTTCCCCTTAGGAACTCAATGTTTCAAAATGGCGGCTATTTGCGATAAATATGATCTGACATGTTCCTCACGAGATGTCCCATTGATATAATCCTGCCATGAATGTCTACACTCTAGGAAATGATGCACCATTTGTATTTCTGACATGTATGCGTGTGTAATCTAGTCTGGATAAAGATGGCATTGAATAGTCTGTCCGAACTAGTGTCTGTAACCGATAGTGCAGTGAAATCGCTGAACAGTGTGAATACTTTTGCTGGCAGCCCGTTTGAGTCACCAAGAAGTTTACAATCAGTTTCAGATAGTGGCGTTGAAAAAACAAAATCAAACTCTCAACCATCGTTTCCTCGGGGGTTTGAAAGTAAGAGCAAAACTTCAAAAGCGGAAAAGTTTGTGAAAGCTGATAAGCCAGAAAGGCAAAATGACAATAGTAATAATAGTGATGAAAATTATATTTCAAGTCAAAGAAATAGAATTGTGACTCAAAAGAAAAGTGGTTCAGTTTATGTTCAACATCATGGAAGTAACTCTCTTGAGTTAAAGAAGGAACGGTTGAATGACTCAAAAACCAAAGTATCAAGTTCACAGGAGGAAAATGAACTTCACTCTTTTTCAAGTAGTAGTGACCATCCTAAGATAATAGATGTTGCCTCACATGATGTTGAAAATATGAGATCCTCTGCTTCAGAAGGGGACTCGTCACTGAATATAATTGACAAGGTAACCTCAGCAAATCAGCCAGAAAGTGATCATTACATTGGACACAAGTCATTTGGAAAGGTAAAGATGTTTTTAAAAAATTTTGTGAATAAATATTGTCTACAATCTCAGGAGGCCTCAAATGATGAAAAATTTATTTTGATGGTAATATAGCGGTGAAACTAAAATTTATATCCTAGTAAATTAATGACAATTTTAAAAGGTAAGGTAAAATAGTTTACAGGAAACAATCCATTGAAATTAAAACAGCTTTTGAATTGGGTAAAGAGACTAATGA
>JARBEQ010096226.1:3315-14054 GCA_030265355.1 Tritonia tetraquetra | reverse complement strand
TAATTTCAATCTCTGGAAGTTGGCAAGCCTGCTTTAATGATGATAATATGAATTACAAAACACTGACAATTCAAAACAGTGTAAAACAACAGAGAAGCTTCCACGATGCACTTGGTCACTATGAATTGCTATCGTTTACCAGTACCCGGACCTCGCAGCCGCAAGGCATTTTCATCGCGCAACGCGCACTACTTGAAATCTCGCCATTCCACGCTCGGACGTTTTTTCTTGAGTTGGAACATCTTGTGTTACACGTTTTTGCTGTTAGTAATGATACTGATGTCTTCATGTTGGCCTATGTTCCACTGTATCAGAACGGGTGACATAATTCTTTATCAAATTTTCCTCCTTGATTTTCAGTCAACAAGAACAGCACATTCTATCTTTGGCCACTGAGATAGAAGGTTTTAAAAAGTCTATCCAGAAAGAACAAGAGCAAAATGAGAAACTTACCCTGATTTTCAGTAAGACTGAAAAGGAAATTGAACTTGCCAAGAAGCATTTGGGCCAGGTTTGTCTCTTTTAAGATATATTTTGACAATTCAATATATAGATTGAATGATTACTAAAAGGTCATCACTCCTTACCAATTCATATTGCGTTAATGTGAGAATTGTTTCTTTTTTTTTTTTTTAGTCGAAGAAAATATTCTGTTTGTGAAAGAAATCATTATTAGAACATGTCTGTTTTAAACTTTAAGCCAAAATCAACTCGATAGGTTATTTCTCTTGAACAAAAAGATTTGAAAGTGCTAATATTTTAAAAAATGATAAAATTTGTGAAATAATTCTGTTTCCTAATTTATATTGAAATAATTTATTGATGTCATTTTGAACCATTTGTCTTATCTGACAGGTTCATGCCAAACACGACGCATTAAAAGCTGAATACACAACGTATACACGTATGTTGCATGAAACAGAACAAGCCCTTGCCAGAGCTACTGCTGTATGTATGATATTCATCTATATTTCTTTGTATATTTACAGTATGATATCTTCATCAATTTCTATAATCTGTGAAAAATGAAAACAGTTGATTATCCATTGTCCATTTCATAACTTGCATTTTACAAATTTTTCTTTTTTTCTTTTATCTATTCCTGTTTTCTATTTTGATTTCAAGTTTATTAGCAATGAACAAACTTCCTTCATTCCTCACTATTATGGCTTTGTCTCTCTGTATCAGCTGGACTGAAGTCTTTACTCTTCTCTTTACAATATCAGAAATGACCTACACCCAAATCTTCTTAGGCCTACACTCAAGTATCATTTTTCCCAACTGTTTTTCTAAATAAATGAAGTTTTTTTTTATTGTAACCTTCTCTTATTTCTACTAACAGCTATCCAAGATTCACTTCCATATAACAAGGTTGAATGACCATTTTTGTTATAGTTAAAGGGTTCTGTTTCCTTATAGATAATTGCCCTAATTGACCTTACACTTTAGTTGCCTTGACGATCCTTTGATTAATTTCTTCTTTAGTCTACTACTTGAGGTTATCATTACAGTATTTATAACTGTCAACCTGTTCTAAATCTTCTTCACTTTATCTTCTTCTTGGAGGCGTCGGTGGTCGAACTTATAGCACGCTGAGTGGTCAAGCTACATTGATCGTGATCAATGTCTGGATGGGTGACCACTTGGGTGCTGTGCCATTGGGTAAGGCACTTTACTCTGCTTACCAACTCAGGTGTAAATGAGTACCCTGGCCGAGGGCAGCGAACAATCTTGTACGAATGCTAGTGCTGAAGCGCCTTACAGGCAGCTCACACTCTATACTCGTTATGGAGTTGAGAAGGATACAGGAGTGTTATGGCCTGCAGGGGGTAAACTTTTCACTGTAAAGCGCATAGAGCCTGATGAACTTCATGGATATGCGCTATATAAATGCCATATTTTGCTTTACTTTTCACTGTGGGTTGATCACCTGCTTGGCTTAATATCTTGATCCAGAGAAATCCAGACTCATTGTGCTGGCCCTACACTGTAATGGTAAAAGGGAATTGGATAAGAAGAAGAAAGTTTGCTCACAATGAAAATGACAATACCAAAGTCCTGTCCCCTTGACAAATTGACAATACCAGAAGTCCTGTCCCCTTGACAAATTGAGAGCTTGGTACCAAGGGACTCCTCCTCTGGCCAGGTAGTGCACTGAAAAGTCTGTAATCTACAGGACATGTTCTGTGTCTTCCTCTGCTTGACCACAAGTGCAAAGTGGGCTTGGAGCAAGTTTCAATTTATACATATGTTTGTTTAGTCCTGCTGTGTCCAGTGTGCTGCGTTAAGATCAAGACTTGGCCTGTTCTGTCCAGTTTGTGATAAATTTTCACTTTGTCTGACTGAATGACTTTTAGGTTCTCTACTTTTGATCATAGTAATTTCCTGTTTTGAGTTAATGGTCTGTCCTCTATTTTTAAATTCCGTATTAAGTATATTCATATTATATTGAAGACCTTGCTATGATTCCCAAATACAGGAGATAATTTGTAAGTGAAATGATATATATTATTCTTTTATAATTAGCAAAAAAATTGAATGTGTTCTCCCCATTTTCTTGTCAGAAAAATATGTGATTTGTTATCATGTAACAACTTTTATTCTTTTCGTCAATACAGGACCGTACACTGAAACAATCAGAGCAGGATTCTTTGATGAAACGGATAGAGCAGGAATATTTAGCCAAGAACAAACTGGAAGATGAGATTGTGGAGAAAATGCAGTCACAGCTCACCCTGGACAAGGCTAGCCAATACAGTCGCAAGCTGACAAAGAAGACGAGAGAAAGATCTAAAAATCTGGTGAGCTTTCAGATAGAGGGTGAAATGTCTTATATGACTAATATTTAACTTAATATGAAACATAACTTGTGTAAAACTTAGGCGGTCAAGATTGTTTTTTTTTCCATTCTAGTCATTTATTGATTTGAGTGATTTGATAATATTCTCCTATCTGAATGAAATTTTGTTGCATCTTTTATATTAACATAAAAATAACTTTACCTTGCAATTTCGAAATTGATATTATTGATGTTATATATCATATTCTTTAAAAAAATATATGTTTGGATCTCTGCAGGAGCATGAAATGGCAGATATTGAAAACCAGATTGCTATGGCCACTTTGGATTCTGTAAACATTCGCACAAGGGTCCAGCGATTGAAGAAAATCTTGGGCGAGCTTGATGATCAAATTCAAGAACAGAACAATGTTATAAACAAGAGTGAGCAGGAGATTGTCAAGAGAAATGCCACCATTGAAAGAAAACAAAATCAAGTGGACATCATGAACAAGAAACTCAATCAAATGATTGCTAATGCAGGGGTAGGTTATGACATTTTATCATGGATATAAGTTTTGTTCAGTATTTTTGATATGTTTCAATTGTATAATTATTAATTGTGGATGATTGTTCCATGCTTGAAAAAAAAAATGAATACATTAGACAAATAATATATGTATATTTGAGAAATTTAACATATCAGTTAAACGTAACTACTGTAATGTCCACATAAGTTTATATCATTTTCAAATACGTCCATTTGCTACACTATTAAGAGACAAAATCAAATTTAAATCATGTTTACCCATTCTGAATATTCTTCTGTTTCCCCAGGGTGTGGAGTTAGGACCATTGGAAATTCAAATTAACTCGTTACAAAAGTCAATTGATCTTCAAAACCAAGAAGTGATCGAATTGCAGCAGCTGTGGCTCCGTCAACAGAGTGAATTGGTCCGCTTGTCTCAGAGCAGGGAGAAGGAGCAACTGGAACTGGTGGCATGCAAACGACAGCTGACAATTCTGTCGCAGAAGAAGATAAGAACTGAAAGTAAGTGTTCTATTTCCAGCCCCGGCCCATTGATTTCATGAAAGAGAGACAAACACTGGACTGGAATACATTCCAATGATTCAATTCCATAATAAACAAGTCTTTCCAGTTACATCATACAAAGTGTATATGTACAGATATTTACATATGATTTTGAAAATAGTAAAACATTCTCACATTAACATGTACTGGATGGCATTCAAACATTCCCGTGTATACATTAGACATTTCTAATGACATAGACATGCGAACATACAAGTGGACATCACACAAGAGTAACAGTCACACCTTACGTACAATGGTAGATTTCATACAAGCGGAAGCATCCGCAGAACTCACGACATAACAGTAAGAATCATTGATTCCTTTCCTCTTTTTTTTCTTTATCCTCCAACTTCCATTCAGCATAAGTAAAAAAAAAAGTATGTCCTTAAGCCGTTAAGGCTCGTAAGGCCGGAAGGTAGCATGAAGTGGACAAGCAACAATCATTTGTTGCTTATCTGGATGTAAATGTTGGGGGTTTGAAACCTGACTGTGCAGGATTTTTCTCTGGACCTTTCAGTTTTTCATGGCTTTGCCCTGGATATGACGTGGAATATTCTCTAGGTCTGTTGAACCACCTTTGAAAGGGCGTAAAACTAACAACAAGGCGCTGGTGGTCGGACGGTTAGCATGCTGGACCGGTCAGCATGGTCAAGCTACATTGATTGTGATCAGTGTCTGGACGGATGACCACTTGGACGCTGTGCCCTTAGGCAAGGCACCTAACTCTGCTTACCTCACTCGACTCAGGTGTAAATGAGTACCCGGTCGAGGGCAGCGGAGATTTTGTCAGAATGCTAGTGCTGAAGCGCCGAACAGGCAACTTGCACTGTATACTCCTCATGGAGTTGAGAAGGATACAGGTGTGTTGTGGCCTGCCGGGGGTTAACAATAAACGCATAGAGCATGATGAACTTCGTGAGTATGAGCTATATAAGTGCTATGCTTTACTTTGCTTTACTTTAATCTTATCTATATCTATTTTTTTTTCTCGACTGTCAGATGACATTGATCACCAGAACAGAGAGATGTGTGACATTGATCGAAATGTCAGAAACATGCGTAATGATATTCTTAAGTTGAACACCTTGCTTCACAAGGAAAGGAATATGGGAGATGAGCTGGAGAAGGGTAATTCTCTCATGGAAAATGCTTTCATTAGTGGACTTAAGGTAAGAGAAGGGTTTTTTGTCACTGTGAAAATGTTCCTTTTTGAGAGGTTTGCAATCTTTATATATTATGACAATGTCTTAAAAAAAAGTTCTCCTTCCAACATTGATACAAAAATCATTTAAGCAATCGAAGCATAAACAACCACATGCTCAAAGCTTACTTCCTCTCTGCATCAAATAGGGCGTAAAAGGGTGAAGCTTAAAAGTCAACAGATAACAGAGAGCCTTTGTTTAATTTGCAGATGTATAAAGTGGTAATGTTTTAGATAAAAGGTATAAGGGAAACAGAAATTACTTTACAACTTTTTAAAGGCTTATGTTGTGACATTAGCCTTAAGATACGTAGATTAATGAATCATTTGTTAACATTTTTTATATCGTTGTTGAATCCCTACAGGATGCTGAGCTGGAATCCATTGAACTTCAATCTAGACTTGATGGCATCAAAGAAGAAAAGGAAAGACTTCTAAACAGTTTGGTTGAAGCTGAGTAAGTATATCAGCACTCAATCTTTGTCTTGTGTCTTGAAATAAGCTTTATGATGTGTTGTAAGAGTAAGAGAGAAATGAACATCTTATAGTTCCTATTCATATACTTTTCAACTTTTAATGAGGTCACTTCGGACAATATCGGGAAGTTTTGAATTTGAGGCCTAGAGCTGATGTTTTTGATCAAATAATCTATGGCACAACCTATGGTTGCCTTTTTAGAGACCCAATTGCAGAAAATTTTTATTAAAAAAAAACTAACTTATTTTTTATAATTCAACTTTGTAAGAAAGGAATGACATTCTGAGCCTAGGTTGGAAACTTCCCCCATTTTTTAAATCCAGGAAGTCAACAGTAACGGTTTTATTGACCTTTTTATCATTAATACTGTAAAGTCTCAATGAGGCTTTAACGAAAAAATTATTTCACTCTCTGGCACAGTGAAAGGCTTCAGTTGATGCAATTCCCAAATATTCTCTTATTTAACACAGTGGTATACACCATTGTCTTTCTAGTGACGTGATTTTAGTTTTAAGTTCTCTCTGATAAATTTCAGACGTCAAATCATGCTGTGGGAAAAGAAGACCCAACTTGCAAGAGAAACACGTGCAGCTGTTGACTCTGAAGTGGGTCAAGGCGAAATGCGTGCCATGCGTGCAGAGATTCATCGTATGCAAGTTCGTCACTCTCAACTGATGAAGCAGCAGGAAAAGATGATCCAAGATATGGAAAAAGCTGTCTCAAGGTCAGTCTGACTTGCATTTCATAGCTGCTTCATCTATAAAAAGAAAAAACAATATATTATTTCAATTTGAATATTGTTATGTTGTCCAACAAAAGACATTTTGTTGTACATATTTTCCTTTGTTATTTTTTTGCTTTGATACAATGATGTATTAAGTATATTTCTTAATGTTGTGATGGAAATGGAATATGTCCCTTTTTCTAGTAAAGTACATTTTACATCTTATGATATTTTGTCTGTGTTTTTATTTGTTCGTTTATTTTTTAACATCAATATTTAGACGGGACACAATATTGACTCAAGGTGAATCCCAGGCAAAGATGAAGAAAAAGGTTCTCACTAAAGGCACTTTTGAGAGACAAATGGGAGAAATAAGGAAAAAGATCAAACAAACCATAAATGTAAGTCTTGCATAACTATCTTGACTATCTTATATTTTATTCATGCATTTCTTTTTCAACATTATAATGTTTACTTAAAAAAAACCCACCTTCACTGGAACATTGACCATCAATAAAAACTGTGAACTCTCTTGTTCTTCCTTTTTTTTTCTCTTCAAACAACACTCATCATATCTCCATTTGTACCACTTGGGGGTGTTGGTCCAGGCCTTCCTGAAAATACCATACATCAAGAGTTCAAGACAAGCAGATGATCAACCCTCTGAATAATTAGCCATATTTTGATCTCTTCCAGGCCTTGATCCGGATTTCCATCCACATGTCCCCTCATCCTATAGGACTGTGGGACATTATTCATAGCATTCCATCCCCATCCTCAAGATGCGTGTTGTGGCTACTGTTCTAAAAAGTTTGAAGTTTTACGCCCTTTTCAATACACAAATGTCACATCAAAGGCAGTTCAACATACTTGAGATGATTTTAGGATGAATCTCAAGGGCACAGCCATAAAAAACTCTGGAAGGTCGAGAGAAAAAAATCCTGCTCAAGACCGGACTCAAACCCAGTCCCTCATGTCAAGAAGCAAGTGACTTAATCTCTACATTAGGGATGCTCCTGTAGCTACTGTGTTTTGGTGGCGCAAATGTAATCAAAAGCATGTATTCACACTACCCCTGTGTATCTCAGCTGATGTGACTAACATTTTTGACAGTATAGTTGAAAGGGTCCCTCTCAGCTGATGGAAAATGGTGTACACTTTAACTCTTTCCGTACCAGCCCTATAATTCCCAAATCCATTAGAAAAGACAAGAGACACTTTTTAGAGGTAAAATGAACAGAGACAGGGACAGAGAGAGAGTCTGTTATAGACAGAATATTGTACATAATGCTTGCATGTTGTATATATATACACGTTTTCCCAATTGAATGAAGAATGCAAATAAAGTTGCTTTGAATTGAAAATTTATAGTTATGTATTAGGATTGACAGAGTGAAAACCGTCCATATAGAGCGGTCGCTGGTACGTTTGACTTGGGCAGCGCTGGCTGTACGATGCAGTTGCTGGTATGGAAAGAATTAAATGGTATCAAAACCATGTGGGGTGCATTACTTATGGAAACACTCTACTATGTACTTGAAATATCATCATGTTTGAATGTTATCAGTTTTATGTCTTTTTTAACACTTGAAGATTATTTCATAGGTAGTATCATTATATGTTATATGGCGCACCAACACTTGAAGATTATTTCATAGGCAGTATCATTATATGTTATATGGCGCACCAACACTTGAAGATAATTTCATAGGCAGTATCATTATATGTTATATGGTGCACCAACACTTGAAGATTATTTCATAGGTAGTATCATTATATGTTATATGGCGCACCAACACTTGAAGATTATTTCATAGGCGGCATGTTATATGGTGCACGTTAAACCAAGTTTAATGTATTCCCATCCATAATGTACCATTTACAGGAAGCAAATGCTTGTGACAATGAGATCAAAGAGCTACGAGAGCACCAACAAATGTTGAGTGAGAAGCTGGAGGAAAAACAAATCAATTGCCAACAGCTTCAAGGCGTGTCTGATTCATTGGATGGGGATGTGGATAGGACCATGGAAGTCAAGCAAAAGGTAGATGAACATTATCTTTCTTTTTCTTTTTTTTTTTTTGTGTGTGTGGAAAAATTAGAAAATGAAAATGAAAATGAAAAAATCAACTCTCACTGCCATGGTATAATAAGAAAAAACAGGGTCAGGATTTTGGTCATGTAGCAACCCATTTTCAACCAATGAGAGAGTGGCTTGATTTTAACTTCCACTCTGCTCATTGCTGGCTCACTCTAAAATAGGGAATATGGGCATCCACAAATGAGGTTCAAGTCGACACATTTAAACATAATCTAAACATGTTCCAAGTGAATTTTAATTTACAATTTTTTAAAACTCTGAGTATGTTTACATTGACCTTACACCGAAAGGTACTGAAAGGTTATTGATAAACAAAGAAAGAAAGATGTTTACATTAGGGAGGCGAGGCGGCTGAGAGTCAGGCGCTTCATTTTTTTCCTTCCTTGGGCAAGAAACTTTACTTTGTTTGCCTCACTCAACCCGGGTGTCGCAATGGGTATCAATTCTCAAATGAGGTTTGGGAAAGTAACTGCAATAAACCAGCGTCCTATCCAGAAAGTGACAAATTATCACTTGACCACTTCATGCCACAGAAACCGGGTTAAACTCCAGCCATATGAACCTAAAAGGCTTAACACCTTAGAGACCACCCCAACACTGACTGTCCCACCATACAGGACCGTAGCCACTGCATACATTCTCAGAAAATACCACACCCTCACTCGTAAAAAAAAGCAATTATTTGACATTTTTCTGATCAAGTTTGTTGTCAATTTACGGTTGAGAATGCCTTTTATCGATGATGGAAGTAGCTGTGTAAACTAAGTGTCTAGCAGAAAGTTTAGATGGGTCGAGTAAAACAAGTCAGCCGGACAAGAATACTTTTCCACTGTCCTGGCGGGAGGCTGACGGAGATGAGAATACTCGTCTTGGTCCACAAGGCGTAAAGGACATACTACTTACTATGTTTAGATTTTAGGGTTCAGGGACACATAACAAGTGACTCTGCATGTGGAATGAATCAACGATGTCATCAAGGGAGGTCAAACAGGGCCAGTCTACCTGCTCTCAAATGAAAATGTGCTCCAAAGATGGGAAACGTTTCAAGTATAACTCTTCCTTAACTTACCAAGCACCTGGAATAGATCTGGAAACTGCCTCATAAGTCTGCATGTAACATGTTCACATACATTTTGATACATTTTTTGGGATTCATACAGTACAAGTTAAAACCCTTGTTTATTTTGTATTTCTTTCAGAACCTGACTGACCTTTTAGCTCGTCAGCAGAAAATGAAATATTACCAACAAGTGAAAGATGGGAAATATACTATGATATGCCGCACTCCCTCAGCTTTGGATGTAGAGAACAAGAAACAAGAAGAGCGTTTGGAGGCTTTAACTACCATTGTTGACCGTTTGAATGAAGAGTTCCCTCGTGCTCAGCCTGCTTTGAGAAAGGTCACCATCGCTTTAAGAGCAAAAGCTGCTCCTCAGCCTGAAGAAGCATAGATAGATACTTCTACAGTGATACTACTACTAAATCAAATGATATGAAGCAATAATTTCTCAGTAGTAACTTTTATTATCAGGAAAAGGATCACAATTTATGGGTGCTTGTTTTTCTTCAGAGAGTCAATGTTTGTGATAAGGACTACTTGCAAAAAGTATTATTATTTGTTAATTTATGAAAATCAGTGAAGCCCAGGTTTTTTTTCCCCTACACAGTGCAAATCAAATACTACCAGTGAATTGATTGTTAACTTTCTTGAAATAAGAATATGATCTTTGACTCTTTAACTACCGTTTGGTCCACAACATCTGGCAGCCCTCATTGCACTACGCTTTAACAGCCGTGAGGTTTTGTAGGAGACTGTTTTAGTTAATGCTGTATATATAAAAATATGTTAATCACTTTTTGATCTTTTTACCCAAATTGAATTTGATTGAAAATACAGATGGACATTTGATATGGTCACTGAGACAGTACCTAAATGTCAAATTATTTATTATCTAGATTTGATCCATATTTTTATCATGTTTTACGGATCCTGCCAGAAAAAGGGTGAAGTGCTTGCAATATGCTTGTAACTGACAGACAATTATGAAAGACATGACAAGGACAGGAATAATCCATGAAGACATGCAAGCATAATTTGGACTGTAACTTACAATGTTACCTAGTATATTGAATATAACAATTAAAAAAAAAAGATGCATTTTGATGGCTTCGGTGGCAAACCGATCAACTCTGAAGAGTTTGAAAAAACATTTCCATTGGATCTTTGAATATACTGTCTCAAACCATTCAAGTCGGTCCAGGAGCGGGAGTTGATTGCTTTGCACTTGGAGTTAATGGTGCAAACAATTTAACTCTTTGTGAATTTTGGTAGGAGAAAACACTCGTGTCCAAAAAGTTTAC
>JARBEQ010096115.1:0-14055 GCA_030265355.1 Tritonia tetraquetra | reverse complement strand
CCTCCTTACATTTTACCTTTGTTCCTGTACGATATGCAGCGTTTCAATAATTCTACAAATGCCTCCTTACATTTTACCTTTGTTCCTGGACATGTAGTGGACGTGCCAATACTTTTTGTCGTACAATGTAACGGATCTGGACAGCATCGTTCGAGAGGGAGATCCTGGCATTGACATCCCGTGCGAAAACTTCACCAGAGAAATCCAGCCTGGGATTTTACAGTTTCATAGTAAGCACTTCCCAGAAAGCTTTACATAGATTTAATGTTTTGTAATTAAAAGGCCATATTTTGAAGCACGATTTGCATAAGATATTATGTGATGAATTTGGCATACAGGAACGATTTGATGGGTAATCATTGGTCGCAATACGTTTTCAAAAAATTGATAGGCAAAATGCTCTTGCTGAACTGGTTTTGATTTCCACATTGCTACTTTAAATGGCCTCATACAACTATAAACATCAATATAGACTAAGGATGCAAAAAAGTCTAACGCCTACATCTATTTTGAACAAATTTGTTGTTTTACCTACAAGCTGAACAGTACTTTTTTGGATTACCATAGAATTATTTTATTGATTCTACCAAATCATTATTCACATCATGTTATTTGAGGGCTGTCTACAATTCTTTCCTTTTAACATGCGTCTTTTTTTCTCTTCGACCTTTTATTTTACTATATCATTCCGCCAAGCAGTCCTTTTATTATTGCCACTTACTCCTATAACTTTCCTTCCACAGGCTTCATGGACGCTCTCAGTGATTGCTTTCTTATATCTAGACCAAAACTTTCTACATCTTTTACTTCTGTCTGCCTATCTTCCTCTTTTCGTTTAATTAAGTTTTGGGAAGTGCTTTTGGTCTTTATATCTCTCAATTCTTCTACGTTTAATCTATATAGGTTTGGTTTTAAGAGCTAAGTTGAATTTCTCTACCACTAGAAAGTGATCGCTTTATATCTCAGCTCCTTTTTACTCTGACGTAATTAGTATTATAACACAGATGGTGACTAACTATTATATAATCTGTTATTGACTTTCCAAACTCTGGTCCATTCATGCATGTCTTTGTGTTTGAAAAACGTGTTCGCTATTTTGAGGTAATTTCGGATGCAGAAATATTGTAATACTTCCCCATTAGTCCTCTCTGCATTTTGTCTTTAATTCAAAACTCTGAAAAGTCGGGAAAACATCTACCACTTCGATTACGTCCGTCATCTTGGCTTACGTACGTCGGATGTCGAGTCAAGTGTCGAGTCGAGTGACGAGTGGCGAGAGTAGAGGGAAACAGGGTTGCCAGATGATTTTTCGTCTTGGGTCCAGATTGTTTCAAGAAAAGGCCAAATGAGACTGTTTGGGACCAAATACGTAAAATATATAAGTGTAAAATGTTCGATATAAGTTACAGAATGCGTATCCTAATACAGGTTATCATACAAATATGTATAGACACTAAAGAGAAGTAAAAGGGATCTCCAAAAGGGGCCAAAGGGCCAAACAAAATTTGTGGACCAACTGTTTGAAAAGAGCCATATTTTTCGGATTTGGCCCAAAAAAGGGCCAATATGGCAACCCTGGGCGAGAGTAGAGGGAAAGCATAAAGGATCACGTGACTCAACGGTCGTGTCACCGTGCATCGTAGGAAGCCCACGTGTGAGATAGGGGTAGTCTAAATGGTACATAGACACTTCCTTTTCTATGAACCTCTCTGCGAGGGTTAACGTCTAGCTACGACTAGGACAACCATTCGCCAGTAGCCTACTGTGTATGGTTAGGTTCTATTGGTCAGTGCTTGCTGACAAGCAGAGTCAATAGTACTGACCATTAGCGCTGCTTGCTTTCCAAGTATTCCGTACAGTTTGTATGTGAATGTTAATATATCGTTTGGCTTACATTATCTAATATAATCGAAATATGTTCTAACACGACGTTTAGTAGGACTCATAGAACAACACTCCACTGCTTTTAAGTCCTATATCCCCACAACCAGAGACGAAACCTAGAGCTCCGCGCCAATGGAGACCGTGCCTTATGGGGAAGTAAACAAATCAACACTACCAAACAAAGAAAGTTGCACTTCCCTATCAAAGATGAAAAAATATATTATAAAAATAAATAATACTGCGTCTCGTTATCTTTCCAACTTCGCCAGATATACCTGACGAAGAAAGGGGCTACCTGTTCAGTGTAACTGCCAAGACGATCAGCAAAGAAACGGAGGATTTTGCACTATGCTATGTGCAGTTCACCAAAGGGGCTCCGGACCTTGACATTGCGTAAGTAGCCGATCCATTGTATTTCCGGTGCATCGTCCCACACAAGGAAGAATACTGTACCGGTTTGTTCGGGGGAAAAGGGGAGGATGAGAGATAACGATTATTTCTATTACCAGCATAGGAGGTCTAACTAAGATAAAAGAAGAATAAAAAAGAAAGAAACCAAACTTGTCACACGATGTAGAAAAAGAAAAAAACCCTCAATCAAAACAAAATTGTTAGACTTTGTCTCTAAATAGAGATACCCGTACCATTCTGTGTTTTTGTCTATGATTGTATTGTATTGGGTTTTCTCCCCTTGTTTCACATTCTCTTTCTTCCAATGCATATTACATTTTCTTACTCAGGTGCCGTGTAAACTGCGAGATCAAAGTGGCACAGACTGTGCAGTTAGTGATGGAGGTGGAGTGCCTGTACTGCTTCAAGGACGAATTTTACGATGCTGACATCCGATGGATTTTGAAAAAATATGATGCTAGGGATAAATTAGTATTGGTTCCAAATTTAGACGATATCTCAGACTATGTAGGTAAGGGAATTTGTTTGGTTGTTTTGTCATGTTACCAGGAAATGATACACAGACAGAATTTTAAATTGCGCGTGCTTTTTGTCTAGCTTCTTGCAAGTCATGGAGGCGAGGTGGCCGAGTGGTATAGACTACGGACTTCCATGGCGAGAGTCGTGGGTTCGAGTCCGGCTTCAGGCACTTCGTTTTTTCATTGGGCAAGAAACTCTACTCCGTTTGCCTCACTCGACCCAGGTGTAGAAATGGGTACCAATTCTCAAACGAGTCTTGGGAAAGTATTCTGCGATAGACCAGCGTCCTATCCAGAAAGTGATAAATTGTCACTTGTCCGTTTCACGCTACCGAAACCGGGTTATGCTCCGGCCCTATAAGCCTTAAAGGCTCTTAAGGACATACTATTTTTTCTTGCAAGTAATGAAGTTGCAGATGAATAGAATAATTGAAATGAATAAAGACCAAAATGGATTGATAGCACGTGGGAGGATGTGCATGAGCTGTCTGTCACCCCCAAGGATACTCCAAACTCAACAGGAAATGATATCGATAGAGACTGGACATGGGCCAGTAAAACAGGCTTGAGCCTTACGCCTGCAATTCAACTATGGGCCACGTGACCGTTGATGTTTATCTGATTACAATGATTCACGGAGCCTACACCTTTTTTCTTCTTTCTCCTTTCTTATCAAGTTCCCTGTTACCATTACAGTGTAGGGCCCGCTCTATGACGCGGATTTACTATGGATCAAGATATTAGGCCAAGCAAGTGATCAGCCCACTGTGACTTTTTTGTGGTAGGAATTCATTTTGACCGGACAGCGGCCTTTCGGCCTACTCTTCTCGATTTCCAACTGCCAAGGGGGTTACAAATCCTTAATGCCATGATTCATTGCCAAAAATTATACTATTGAACGTTTTTAGCTCTTCTCGAATTGTACCTGACTTTCACTGTTTTCTTTCTTTTAACAAGAGGATAATCCGGGTGTGATAATCTTGAAGAAGAAGACACTGACACCATGCACGAAGTACAGACTGGAGGTTGAAGTGGATATCGAGACCAGGGCAGGCAAAGGAACATCTTTTATAACCTTCGTGGTGAATTGCCCTCCTTCTGATGGCACGTGTAGAACAGAGCCTCGAAGTGGTATTATCACAATTATCAATTCATCAATCTTTTAGTCTCTGACAAATCGATTTATGTTAGCTATTTTTGTTTTAATCTCGTCTGCGTGTTTATATGTAAGCGTGTTTGCAGTTTTATTTTGTTTGTGTGCTGTTTTACTTTGTTTTGTTATAGTTTTTTTTTTTGATACGTTGTTGTGTCTGTTTACTGGTTTTCAAACGGATAGCATCCTGAACCGGTCAGCGTGGTCAAACTACATTGATCGTGATCAGTGTCTTCACTCAGCCGAGCGATCTTGTCAGAACGCTAGTGCTAAAGCACATAAAGGGCAGCTCGCACTGTATACCCTCATGGAGTTGAGAAGGATACAGGAGTGGTATGGCCTGCCGGGGGTAAACTATACACTACTGTAAAGCGCAATGAGCATGACGAAATTCGTGGATATGCGCTATATGAATGCTATGCTTTTACTATCTTTTGCGAAAAGTAAACAATCTTCCTTCAGAATGATCAGGAACAGAATAATAATGATGATGATAATAATAATAATGATAATAATAATAATAATAATAATAATAATGATAATAATAATAATAATAATGATAACAATAATAATAATAATGATAATAATAATAATAATAATAATGATAACAATAATAATAATGATAACAATAATAATAATAATGATAATAATAATAATAATGATAAAGTTTATTTCTGGAGCGCCTTATTCCAAGGTTAAGAAATAGCTCAAGGCGCATATCACAGAAATATGGACAGTGACAAGCAATGTTTACAAGTCATGAAGTTAAAACATTCTATGCTATAAAACTGTATCAACGTACATCATACAAATAATCCATTAACACGTCAAAGCTTTGACCTCTGAACTGTGGCTGTCGTTTAGGGAAGAATCTCAACCCTTTCAGTAATTCTAGGTGATTGTCACAATGGAATCAATAATGGTCATTGGCCTTTTCCTGATTTAAATATGTTACTTTTACGCAAGTTTTCTTAATATAGTAGATTATAAATAACGTGATCAGCCGCTGTCTGGCATCGCCTGATCCGTCAAACGTCCACATCTCTATTCAACCATGCGTGGGGTAGAGGTGCCTGCTTTCAAATGATGCCCAAGAATGCCCTGTTTGTAACCCAATACGGTTGTGGATAGGGCTGACACCAAACACGCCTTTGATAGAATCGATACGTAGATTAAAGATTCTTTCTTATCCAATTCCCTTTAATCATTACAATGTAGGGCCAGCACGATGAGTCTGTATTTCTAAGGATCAAGATATTAAGCCAAGCAGGTGATCAACCCTCTCTGTGAGAGATTAAATATCCATTTGGATATATTATTGTTGTCAGTAGGCTTTTTTTAGCCTTGAAGTGCACTCCGACATGGCGTTGGGAGTGATTTCTTTGTACTTTTTTTGGCCCCTCATGAATTGTATTATGTCCGTGTTGTGAGCACATCTTTAAGTCTTGTAAGCACATCTTTCAGCTATCAGGATGTTCGAGAGTCTCTCTTCTTTTTCTTCTTTTCCCTATTTCCTGTTGTCATGATGGTTTTAATACCATCTCTCCCCATGATCTTTTTGATACCGCCTCACCCCATTAAAATAAAGACGTTGGCTGTATACACCTTGCTACTTCTGTAGGTGACGGCAGAAGCACTGAGTTCAGGACAACGTGTAAAAACTGGGTGGATGATGGTTACGGCTTCACAGGGGTTAAAAAACCTGGCCCATTCATCTACAAGTTCTACATTAGTCAAGGGGTTTACATGTTACCCCTCTTTCAGGGTGGTAAGTATCATTCTATAATTGTTTGCGCACAAGTAAGCTGTGTATGTTTAAACACCTTTGGAGATTTTAACTTTGTGCAAATATTCCTAGCAATCTCAATTCTTCGTGAATTTGAAATCATTAGCCTGGTTTTAACTCCAGTCAGCTATATACATTTACCTTAAAGGAAGCAAAATGTTGCACTATTCAAATCTAATAATTAAAAATAAAAACCCAGAATCGTCAAAATTGTCACATACAAGCTCTGCCACGCAGCCTCTATATTATTACTTTCTCCTTCCAGCCCAGGCCATGACACCAAAAGAACCACTTCCGGTGATACCGGGATCAAAGGGAGGTAGCTACACAATCATCTGTCGAATTTTTGATTCTCTAAACGACTACGCTGAGTTCAACACGACAATTGAGGTAAATTGAAGTATCTTCTCAATATAACATGCTCTCTCTAACGATGTTTCATCTACTCCCGGTAGGCCATTGCAGGCCGGTATCCTTCTTAACTCCATGGAGAGTATACAGAGCGAGCTGCCTATTAGCAGGTAGCACTAGCATTCTGACCAGATCGTTCACTGCCTTCAGCCAGATACCAAATTACATCTAATTTGAATCAGGCAAGCAGACGAAAGTTGCTCGCCTAAGGAGACAGCGTCGGACTATCGGGACAGCGGTTGCCCATCCAAGTACTTAAAACGGTCATCGTTGCCTGATTTTGGTGACGGCTTGGTGTGCTACCCGTTTTGCTAAAAGTTGATGAAGAAGAAAAAACCTTCCAAATGGGACAAAACACCACAATGTAGAATGTTTCAGGTAAAGCCCTTTCTCAGCTAACGAACCACACACAAAAACAAAATAAACACAGAGATCTGTAGAACAAAAAAAAACGTTTTTATCTAAAACGTTCTTCCTCTTTGTTTTGTCCTATTTGGAAGTTTTCACTTTCTCATCGAATGTCTTTTCCCGGAATGTGTTGTCAGTTCGATTTTGGTGATATTATATTATGTACGCCATTTTAATCAGAGAAAGATATTATCAAAGGTGGTTGAACAGAAATTGGATTCAACGTGAATGAAAACTCCTGAGAATAATAAATCCGGACCTCCTCATTCGCTGCCCAACATATCCCCGTTCTTTTTCAAACATAGACGTATATTATTCTATTGTATGCTATTCTATTCTATGTTCCAATAGCTGACAGTCCCCGTACTCCATTCTTTGGATGAAACTGGCAATGCAGTAGGCTTGGCTGAATTCTCAAGTGCAATGGCCAAAGATACAAGTGTCCTTAGTAAACAGCTTGTTCAAACCACATATTCTTCCTCAATACTACAAACTGTCGTAAGTAACATCATCATCATCATCATCATCATCATCATCATCATTATCATCATCATTCTCATATATCATCTTCATCATCATTATCGTTGTAAGTAGCATCATCATCATCATCATCATTAACATCATCCTCATCATCATCTTCATCATCCTCATCCTCATCATCATCGTAAGTAGCATCATCATCTTTATCATCATTCCCATAATCATCCTTATCATCCTCATCATTCTTATCATCACCATCATCATCCTTATCATCCTCATCATTCTTATCATCATCATCATCATCATCATCCTCATATCATCTTCATCATCATTATCATTGTACGTATCATCATCATCATCATTAACATCATCCTCATTATCCTCCTCCTCATCATCTTTATCATCATCCGCATCATCTTCATTAGCATCTTCATCATCATCACCATCATCATCATTCTCATCTTCATCTTCATCATCATCATCGTAAGTAACATCATCATCATTACCATCATCATCCTTATCATCCTCATCATTCTTATCATCATCATCATCATCAACATCATCCTCATCATCACCACCCCTGTCACCTTTATCATCTTAATCTTGACCGCGTGTGCGTTCAGTTTTAGCAATAAATTGTGTATGAGAAAACATGGAAGAACGATATAATCAAGCTTGTTGACAATGACTGCACAGCTGTCTGTGAGGTCTAATGAAAATGTTCAGCTATGTAATTACATTTAATGATACCTAGAATGCCCTGTGTTTCATGTTATCTGGAACACAAATGAGACGGAAAAACAATTATTTTGCCCAAATGTATTTCAGGACGTCAACAGTGTGAACAGGTTTGTGAATGAATATACAAACAGCGATCCCAATGCTGCTGCTGCTGGGAAAAAGGTGAGTTCCTACCGATGCACAAAATAAGAGTTGGAATTATAGTCTTTCTTTCTTTCTTATCCAGTTCCCTGTTACCTGTAGGGCCCGCTTTATGAGGCGGATTTACTCTGGTTCAAGATATTAGGCCAAGCAGGTGATCAGCTCACTGTGACTTTTTTGTGGTAGGAATTATTTTTGATCGGACAGCGGCCTTTCGGCCTACTCTTCTCGATTTCAAACTGCCAAGGGTTCTTTAACGTGCACAATTTGCTCCTGGGACCTCCGAATTCATCTTCCGTCTCAGATAGGACTAGGTTCTTGGTCCCACCTACCTTCATAGGACCAGGGGAGTGGCAAATAGGTTTATGCCGAGTGTTATGAAGAAAAACAACAGGGGTTTTAGTGTGTTACTGAGATAAGCTTACTTTTTGTTTAACTAAATCTAAAAAAATAAAAATAAAGAGAAAACACAGTAGGCGTTAGGTTTCTTACGAAAAGTGACATGCGTCAGTGGGGAATAGAATCCACGCTTGCCAGCCTCGTCACATGTTTAGGTCTTTGACAGACGGAGGTCGTCTATTCTCGAGGCGTTAGAATATGTGCAGAAAAGCATTGGTATACATGGGACCGGTCAGATAGATATGCGTGAAATGCATTTCTGGCGTGCTTTCTTTCTTTCTTATCCAATTCCCTTTTACCATTACAGTGTAGGGCCAGCACTATGAGGCTGTATTTCTCTGGATCAAGATATTAAGCCAAGCTGGTGATCAACCTACTGTGATCTCTGGCGTGCTACCAGCGTAAAAGCTCAGGTGAGTGAGAAAAGAATTGGACAGGAAATTGCATCTCGTCTGACCGCAAATTCAGTCAACGTTTTTTCCAGCACAGTTTTTCTCGCCCCAGTGAACAGACTTCCATCTATCATAGGCCTTAAAGCGATATGAGTAAATCACGTTAACAGTGATCTATCGGCTGCTTCGATCCCCTACTTCCTCGTATCGATGTCGCCTACATTGCGTCGCTGTCGTGCAACACTCCACACAATTTCTCAAATAAACTTTTTGGGTTTTCTTTCAGTGGCAAATACGGCACGTTTGTTTGATCAAACCCCATTAATACCGCAGAGCAGTGTCGGGGCCAACCACATTTTTAGCCATAAAAGGCAGACAAGATACCACACACAAGTGCAGGCACCACGACCACCAAACATGGCTGAACACAGAGTTGGAAATTACTGTGGATCAAAACAAATCAGACAAGCAGGTGATCAGCCCACTGTGTCCGCAACTCTTTATTGACACCATGAGCAATACACTGAGCAGTATTAATCATAAGCAGAGCCAATAAACAAAACATACGGCACGCCTTATGTCAAAACTTGGGTCCGATTGGACAAACGGTTATCGAGCAAGAGCGTTGTGAAACATTCTTGTTTAGTAAAAACCTTTACAAGAATTGGTACAGTTGTTTCCTGCTCCTGTAACATTTAGTTGATGTGGGTTACAGGAGTGTTGCATCACAGTCTCGATTGTCGTATCGATGTCGCCTTCATTCGTGTGCCATTATCATTCTTTCTTGTTGGCTATCGTTCTATCACTGCCACACCATGCTCTTTCCATATTATCAAACAGTGATATTTTGTTTATGAAAGGTGTCCTGGAATGAAGTTTGGTCAAAGTTTGTGGAGACAAGAGATGACACGGAATTAAAAGAGAAATTGGCAAAGGTAATGTTTGTTATTGCAATGGTTGATGTACTTTTCGAGGAATTATTTGAGTCGTATATCTAAAGCATTTCCCAAATATAAGAATGGCCTTGTTATCTTCTTCTTCTTTTTCTTCTTCTTCTTCTTCTTCTTCTTCTTCTTTTTCTTCTTCTTCTTCTTCTTCTTCTTATTTTTCTTCTTCATCATCATCATCATCATCATCATCATCATCATCGTCGTCATCATCATCACCATCATCATCATCATCATCATCATCATCATCATTATTATTATCATTATTATCACTATTGTCATTAATATTAAGAAGATTTAAGAAATAGTGTTAACGTTTTTTTATGATCTTGATCTCCTCGAGAATGCTGTCTTTGTTTTTAAAACATGTTGACTTCAACGATACTTTTTCCTGGCTTTGGAGAATCTAATTCTGTAACCGACACATGGTAACAATTTGACATTCTATAGTCAGTGCCATCTTCTGTTGTTGAATGGTGAAATCAGAGGTCTAGGATTCGAGCCCTGCTTGCGAGGATATTTCAATTCTCTTTACGTTTCAGGCTCTGAACGGAAAATGCATGCGAAGTCTTCAATTCATATCTCAGACGGCTATTCAAACTAAATGATATCACTTCATTTCTACCATGTCCAGGTAAATTAATTGAATTATGGTAAGCAATAATTTTTTTTATCATCCTATCAAATAGAAATATAAGAGATTCGTAGACCAGTTGGAGGCCAAACGAAATAATATTGAATCGCTTGACGGCCATGGTTTAGAGGCGCTTGGAGAGGCTCTCTCTACCGTCATGCACTCAGAGGATACAGTGGACTTTGAAATCTCGGTAATTATCAATCTACTTCCTTTCCTTTCCACACACACACACACACACACACACACACACACACACACATACACACACATCGACACTCACACATACCCATATACACATACGCACACACACGCATACACGCAAACATTACCTACGTACATACTGTGTGTATCTGATAAACTTGTATTCCGGTTTTAAAATGTCTTAATGAGCAGGGGACAGAGGTAGCCCTGAGCGGAAAAGTTAAGTGACAATGCGTCTTTTTCTTGGATAGGACTGGGACAGTTTACTGTCACAACTCTCACCCGTGGAAACAATGCAGCGTATGGGTGTAGTGGAGCAATCAAAGTGAGGTTTCTAACCCGTGGATACAATGGAGGGCCCAGTGGCTCAGGGGTGGTTCTGGCCTTTGAAGCGAAAGGTACAGAGTTCGAATCCCAGCGGCGACAGCTGTTGTCTTTCTTCACAAAAACTCGGTATAAACCTATTTACCACTCCTCTGATCCTATGAGGGTAGGTGGGAGACGGACAATAAATGCGGAGGTCCCGTGCGCAAGCTGTGCACGTTAAAGAACACTTGGCAGTTGGACGTCGAGAAGAGTAGGCCGAAAATTATTTCCTACTACGAAAAAGTCATAGTGGGCTGACCACCTGCTTGGCCTAATATCTTGGTTCAGAGTAAATCCGCCTCGTAGAACGGACCCTACACTGTAATGGTAACAGAGAACTGGATAGGAAAGGAAGAAAGGATACAATGCAGCGCCTGGAGTGTGACCCGAACTTTAGACCCATCGCTCCATTGTTATCTTAAAATCAACTAACATAATATATTTCGGCATTGCCGTCTTACGGTCGGCACCGGTGTACACGGACAATTGAAAGATAAGGGTTACCTAGTACAGAGATAATATTGAATCGTTTGACGGCCTTAGTTTTTGGGGCATTGGGAGAAGATCTGCCTGCTGTCATACTGGTAGATCTCAAAGATACGTCGGACCACTACCAAGAGAAACAAGTCATGCCTCTTGCCTTTCCTGTTCATGCTGTTGTTCTGTTGCCCATTCATCCCACAATGCCCTGTTCTGTTGTTCTATTGCTCAACCATCCCACAATGCACTGTTGTCGATATTTTTTGGGCTTCCCCTCTTCTCCTTCTTCCATCAATCATTTCCTTTTGAAATATTTTCCAAGCTATCGTGTTGTTGCTCGAATAGCCAAAGTATGAGGGCTTTTGGTTTGTACGTTTTCTTATTACTAAATCATAAATGCCTTGTAGTATTTCTTGTATCAACATCTCTAACTTATCGAACAAATAAATGTGCATTTTGTAGAGATTGAGAAGACGGAAGTGAAGAAAAACCGCGCAGATATTTATCGAATTCTCCCGTTTGGTAGTCTTCAATGTGACGTAGATGGTTCCAATAATAGACAATTGATACGTTCTTGCTGATCAACTGTTTCTGATAAATATTTAACCCTTGGCATTGTCAGCGAACGGTACTAAAAGGTTATTGATAAAGAAAGAAATAACGGCATTGTCAGCCAGATGTCTAGCCATGCATACTATTTTCGGTTTTCCCATGCACGGCGCTGTAGAATTCCCTTTGCACATTGTTCAACAATGTTAGTCCGCCCAACCATACTCATCGATTCAAAAAAGGTTTCACTTCCTTGTCAATATCTTACGTATTATAACAACAACTTGGAGGCGAGGTGGCCGAGTGGTTTAGACTACAGACTTCCATGGCGAGGGTCGTGGGTTTAATCCGGCTTCAGGCACTTTTTTTACATGTGGTAGCTCAGCTGGTATTTATGGATGATTGTAACTATTAATGACCGCCTCTGAAATGATCTTCAGGTCTGGGGTCAAAATGATCGTTAAACTAGAATTTTAATCAAAATGGTCAATTTGAACCCTGGTCTATGTTTATACCAGTTCCTGACCAACAACAGGGTATGCTTAGAATGTAGGCTATTTTATTTCATTGATCACTCATTCATATTAATTGTTATTATTTGTACACCTTTACAAAATCACTCAGGTGCAATTTGTGATTTATTTATTTTAAAAAATATTCTAACGTAGATAATATTCTTTTAATTCTTTTCGCATGTGTGTTGGAAGTATATATGGCTGATCTTGGATTATTGTATTCTTACACAGGACCTAGGAAACGATTTAATCAACTCTGGTGTCGCCATGCTGGAATCACTTTCCACAAAAGAACCTTTCCCTATCAAAGACAAATTAGATGACGTTGTGTTCGGTAAGATTAACTCTTCATAGTTTTTATAGATCTATATGGTCAAACTCGTGCATCATAATAACCGTTTGGGTAAATATTGTCCTTTAGATGATTTTATCTTTCATATGATTCTTGTTTTAAATGGTCCAGAATAGTGGGCGAATAAAAAAAAAAAAGAAAAATGTGTCGGATATAAATTTTTAACTAAGGCAAGATTTATAAAAAAAACGAATGCGTTAAAATTAGTTTTTCGGGCGATTTTTGTATCTATTTTATACACTCTACCATTCTCAGATCTTTGGGGTGCGTTTTCTCAATACATAGTAGAACATTCCCCAAGGATTTTTATTTTATTTCTGAAGGTATCGACTTGAAACTTCGCATAAACCTTAATTACATAACAATAACAATTGGAATAACCTAAAATTGTGATATCTTAATCGCCTTTTTTTAAAACGGACATTTTTGCTGTCAAAAATTACGAAACAATCGCTCATTTTTCACACCACTGTTTTCAAATGGCTGTAATTTATGTTTTGCTATCCAAATTCAAATAAACCGTTGTTCATTTCTTGGTATACCTTAGTGAAACCTTGGTACAAAATTTCAAAGTCCAAACTTTAAAAAATTATAAAAGCCTTAGGGAAAATGTAAAGGTGTAAAATCCAATATGGCTGCCACGTATTGTTGCGTAATTATATTATGGAACATGATATTTTTTTCTTTCAAAATAGCACTTTTTAGCATCAGTAGATGACTGCTAATAGTTTAAAAAGCTTAAAGCCAAAAAAGTAAGAAATTTTTATTTTTTTTAAATAGCACATGACCATTCAACCAAGTTGTGTAAATAGCCTAAACCCCCACACGTGCCAAGGAAATGTATCAGTTTTCTCATAGCTGAGGCGTCTACCACCAAGACCGCAGTGTTGTCATGGCAAAAAGCTGAGCAACGCCTAAAATATGACGCTCATTGTGCAATTCAAGGTTTTTAGTGCAGTAGGTTGATCACCTGCTTGCTTCATAAAACTTATCAAGCGTTGTTTTTTTCAGCACTATGTTGATCAATATTTCAACATGTGCGTGGGTGGTGCAACATGCGCTATTGGTAATGAAACAGAATGTAGTAGTTATGACTACCCATCCATCTTGTTTAAGACGTAACATTTTTAATGTACCCAAAGAGGTTATAAATAGAACTGTATACTAGAGGGATACGTTCCTCACAAAGCTACGTGCCCAATTGAACAAAAAAATACAGAGAGAAATGTAGAAACTTCCAGTAAAGACAATTACAAAGATACAGAACGTTTCGGGTAAAACCCT
>JARBEQ010096004.1:0-14058 GCA_030265355.1 Tritonia tetraquetra | reverse complement strand
TAGATTAGATGACTTGTATTATGTTTATCATTTTGCGACAATACACCAGAGGTGGTCTGCAAATTAACGGAAGAAGATATGCATAATAAAACATGTGACAAGACAGATCACAATCTTCTCTTTTTACTGCAAGTTCAAGGTGGTAGAAGACAGTGAAGAGAAAAAAAGGAGAAAAAGTTAAAAAAATTATTTACACATGTCACTGGCATCGTCTACTAGGATAATCTCATGGATAAGATGATTCGGTGAATGCTTCAGAGCTGTATGGATAGTTCGTAACAAGACGGATTTGGCTTCATTATAAAAACAAATGATGATGCTTGCATGGGGCAGATCCTGAGCATACGTTTTATCCAGACATCTGGTGAAGATATAGGATGCATTTTTTGTGATATATTTGTTTGTGACAATTGACAAATACATTGGATGATTACTCCTCTTACATCCAATGAGACTGATCAGTACATTAGGTGATGATTTTTAGGGGCTTTACTCTTTAATAACTTTACATCAGGTTTTTTTTATATACCCTATCATTGTAAAATTCCTGTGCGCCACAGATGTTACCATTTGATGCTTGTAAGGTAACCTTTTATATTTTTCATCTTTTAAGATTATATTGTCTGATCTTTATTTAGCAAATGTAACAGTAGCCATTGCAAATCAAATTTTTTTTAGACAAATGTTGTTTTACTTAATTGGCGTTTACAAGGTTGGAGTCGGGAGTTAGACATGGACTAAAAAATGAATAAAAAGTCTTACTTTCGATTGCGTTTATCAGGAAGAGGTCTTGTATAGCTGAGCTTTTCACTGATCATCTCATTGAAAGCATGATTGTGATATCCTGTGGGACAAAAGCACAAATCAAAATTTGATAAATAACTACTTTTTCAAATGTGAGATATGAAAGCAAATCAATCATTAGCCAAAGGTCAAGGTAATCATCCGTTTTGTGTTTTAAAATTTAAATTCATCTGAAAGAAAATTTTTCCTGCTTTTTGGTCTCGACGTCCTGTTCAATTTATATATATTTATCATAATTAGTCCATCTTCTTGCTCCAATTTGAATCAATAATGTTTTAGTTTTAGTTTTGATCTGATTTTTAGCAAAGCCCAGATCAGATTCATAGAGTTTCATAACAAAATGATAAGAGTGTAACAGACATTGACACAAATTAATCCACAGGCTTGAATAACAATTCCAAAGTCAATGTAAAAATAATAGGGTAGGGTCAACTGTGACGGCAGTTTCCGGCATTATAATCCGTATCAACACTTGAATCCATTGTGACGGCAGTCTTCTTCATTATATTTATTTAGGTTACAGTGTACTGTGTAGCTTTAATAATACAGTCGAACCATTTATAACAGGCCCTGATATATCAGGGATCTGGCTAAAACAGGGCTTTTTCAAATCCTCATTTTTTGTTCCTTATTAAAAAGGGTATTTTAATATTATATCGGTTAAAATAGGGCCCTATGAGGAGAACATTTCCTGTACTGCTATAACAGGCATGCCAAGACATGGTCAAGTTATAAAAAAGCTGTTCTTCTGCAGTGAAAGAAAACATGATGCAACCAATGCTATTGTAATGTTTGTCCAGTGAAGAAAATTGAAAGAACAGGGCAGAGGAGGAGGCTATCTAGATACTGTTAGAACAGGGAACGGATATATAACAGGGATTTTGCTCTGGTCCCACAATCCCTGTTATCAGGTTTCCACTATGTTAAGATTTTGAATCACATTCCCACTCTGCAAGATGATTGGGGCTACTTAATCACATTCTCAGTCTCCACTTTTTCCTTAGGCAAGAAACTTTACTTCGTTTGGCTCAGGTGTACCGCCTAGAGTGGCAATTTCTCCCAGTTCATATATATACCTATAACTGAGGGGTAACCACAAGGGCTACAATAATCTTGTTTTGGTCTTGCTTGTGATCAATACTGCTCATTGTATTGCTCATGGTGTCAATAAAGAGTTATGGACACAGTGGGCTGATCACCTGCTTGCCTGCAATTCTTTGAATCACGGCTACATTCCTATTTGGGAGTATCTTGTGACTTTCATGACTGAACATGGGGATTGATCAAACAAAGGCTCCGGTGTAGAGATGGGTACCAATTGTCAAATGAGGTTTGGGAAAGTAACTGCGATAGACCATCGTCCTATCCAGAAAGTGACAAATTACCACTTTTTCCACTTCACGCTGGCTCCATTTTGTTTTATTATCTGCAGAACACAGTGCTGGAAAAACTCTGGATGAGATAGATACAGGTTAATTAGAAGTACAAAAAAACCTAACAATCAATGAGTTTGCAACAATATTCCAAGTGGGAGATAATAATAGTGACATGTAACATACACCATGCATCAAAGTTGAATAGAGACAAACACGTTGTAAATTGATAAACAGCACACAAAGACATGGACATCTGAACCTGAGGAAAACTGCCAACCGAGTGATAGATAATTTGATTGATAGACAAAGCAACTTAATTAATCAGAGTCGAGAGTATCGTTGAGTATGGAGGAATCGTCGCAATGAACGCAAGTGTTGATTACGCAGGAAACTGCCGTCGCAATGGACATTCATCTCGATTACGACAGCACCATCACAGTTGACACTACCAAAAAATAGAACAAAAGAGCCAAAAAACAAGAGAGCACTTTGCACAGAGCCAGAGCAGCAAAAGAGCAGTACATGGTGTTCCTTACCTTCATTGTATTTTCTTTGATCCTCTGGTGATGTTATTTTTGCAAATTGTTTCAGTACTTCTGGATCATAGCCATTATTATTATTATCAGGCTCAAGCTCACCATCATCAGTATCTTTGGGGAGAGAGTCCAACACTTGTTGTCGGGACATAAGTTTATCATGCTTGTGTTGAGAATAGATATTGCTGACATTCCAATATAGAACGATCCAAAACAAAACACAAAAGATAACTAATGGATAAATCAATTTAGCTCCTTTGATTCGAAACATGATGGCCAAGTCTTTCCAGAGACACTTAGACATAGGAGGCTAGTAGTAGTAGCTTTATGATGGGGATGGTGATACAGGCAACCTTACAACACACTACTATCTACTAAGAAAAAGAATCACCCGGGCTTAGTGTTCAATAATATGAATCACTATATCGAACTCAAATAGCTATCTCAGAGAATAATTTTAATTCTTTTTTAAAAAGATAACCCCAAACAAAACAAAAATTAATCTGTGACGAGCTCAAGACAAGGAAGAGTCCCATACAAAATCACACATAAAATCCACTACGATTAAAAGCGTATTGTTCTTCTGTTTGCAGTTGCTGACAGTTTCGACAAATAGTTCACCCCTTGAAAATATTGTATCGGGTATTAAAATAATTCAGGTTATATGCACTGTAAGAAGAATATTTACATACAGTCACAGTTTCGAATACTAATTAGTTTAGCATAATAAAAAATGACATTGAATTACACACAAATTTGATCATCCACTACAAACTGTGAAATTAGAAAATAATAATACAGTGAATTTCATATTATGCGTTTACCCCAAGAACAACTACTCTGAAAATGTCGTTTATTGATCGTCTTTGTTTCAACTACCGGGAACACTCCCATTTTACAATTAAGTCCCAAAAAATGTGACGTCTGGGATTTCCGCTTTTATTGTGATGAGTTGTTTGGGGGCATTTTATAGTTAGAATTCTACACAATGTCTTCTTCCACTTCAATTTGTTCAGCTTTAGTAGTTGTACCATTTGCTTGTATAGTGGTAATCTCTTTTTTATCCCCATCATCTGAGATTGTTGAACGTTATCAAACCAAACTAATTACATCATCCTATGAGTTATTATGCAGCCTTCCATACAAAGAATTTGTCATTGACTCCAAAAATTGTGATGAGAAGTCTTGTACTGACAGAACAGCCTCTGTGATCTCTGCAAGTGCAAGTGTTGATGAAGGCCATTATAATGATGACAATAATGATAATAATAATAATAATGTAGAGACCTTAGATTCAAAGACTTCAGATGAACCATATTCAGAATTTGATACTTTTATGTTGGGAATGTTGAAGGATGAAAATGACCAGAAATCAAAAGAACAAGGTAAGCCTTCAAGAATTGCAATTTAGTATCATGTAGCCTAATTAATGTGTTACGTTACAGAGTCGACTCTGTATAATTTCTCTCATGCTCTTCTTTATAATTTTCTACAAAATTTGATATCTGAGGTTTCATAAAACTTCTTTCCAAAGAAATTTAAGCAGTTTTATGTCATATGACTTTCTTTACAAATGCCTAATTACAATCTTAATTATAAAACCATGCTTTAACTCTTAGTACTCTTTTCATCACAGGGTTTTTTCCACTTTTTTTTTTACTGAGGGCTGTGTAACCATTTAAACAAATTGTTTGTATACCATTGCTTCAACTGAGAGTTAAGAATGTTAATAAATGACTAGTTCTAGACCTAGCACGCTAAACTTGGTCATTGTGTGATTTTTACCATTTCTTACGTTTGCTTTTACTTTATTTCAGGAACGAGAGAACATGGTTTCAATCTATTTGCAAGTGATAATATTGGTTTATTGAGGACCGTACCAGATACAAGAAATGAAGTGTGAGGTTTAGAAAAGTAACTTTTTAAAGAGAAGAAATTTCTATCACAATGATGATGTAGTGATGACAGATAATAGATTTGATAGAATTCAGTTAAAGTATGATCTCCTTCAATTTTGAGGAAAATTTTAATGTGATTTAATTTCCTTTTATTTAAAGTGTTTTTCCAGTGACTTTATGGTGCAATGTTCTGTGATTTCAGGTTTGGTTATTTTAGATTCTTGATAATCATTTTAAACATTTTTGATAATGATAATATATGATTTTTATATAGCGCCTTACCCTGTGTGAAATAGGCTCAAAGCGCTTTACATTCGCAAAGAAAGTAATGATAAAAGCAAATTAAAAAGTAATAAATTGAAATATACAATGGTCACAAATTGAAAAGGAAGGCTTTTAAACAGGATTTAAAACAGTCTACACTATCATTGTATCTGACATGTCCTGGGAGGGAGTTCCAGAAAAGGAAAAAGATTGTCCGCCAATTTTGCGGGTCATTTTCGGTTTTACAAGCACATGATTGTCAGATTTTGATTGGAGGTTTCTTGTTGGGGTATACAAATTTATCAAATCATATATCCAGGACACATTTTTGTTTTTTAGTACAATGCGAGAAAATATTGTGATCAATGTTTTGGTTTTTTTTGTTTTTTTTTCAGATGTAAACACAAAGTTTATGAAGGAAATCTTCCAACTATAAGCATTGTAATGTGTTTTTACAATGAAGCTTGGTCAACCCTCCTCCGCAGTGTTCACAGTCTCATTTCTGGCACCTCTCAAATACTGCTCAAAGAAATTATACTTATTGACGATGATAGCTCCTTTGGTAGGATTTCACATGATAAGCCTAACCTTTCCCACGGAACAATATTTTGATAAATTTAATTGGATTAACATTAGGACACAGTGGGCTGATCACCTGCTTGTCTGAAGTTCTTTGATCCCCAGCAATTTCCAACCCTGTGTTCAGCCATGCTTGGTGGTCAGTGTGCCTGCATTTATGTCGAGTGTCTTGTCTGCCTTTTATTGCTGAAGATGGGGTTGGACCCAACACTGCTCTGTGGTATTATATTAATGGGATTTGATCACAAACAAACAAACAAAACATCAGAGGTGTCGTAGCATAGCTATAGCACTTTCGCAGGAGATCCTGAGTATGATCTTGGCTGCGACATGGGGGTTTTTCCTTTGGATATTTTTTTTGGTGGATCTCTGTGGATTTCTTATGGAATCAAGTCCTATTATTAGAGAAGACTTTAAATCGGAGGGCCTGCCTTTGATATGACCTAAAATGAGTTATCAAGGGTGTAAAACTAAAAACTATATGAAAACTTTGTGGATGAGAACATAATCTATATATATAAAAGACAATTTGTATGGTACTTTATTTTATGAATATTGAATTGTTAGTTTCATGGATTGAAATAGGAATTGATTTCAAGCATTGTCAATGATATTTAAAATTAAAATCTTTTCTTTGAGTTATGGTGTTTATTTTTTATTTAATTTGAAACATTAATTGGTGTCATTGTTTCTGTCTCCTAAAGATCATCTGAAATCACCCCTTGATGAGTACATCAAAGATAAATTTTCCAATGTGAAGATAATTCATAGTCCTGTCCGTCTTGGTCTAATTCGTGCACGAATGGAAGGAGCAAATCATGCCAGTGGAGAGGTTGGTAATTTGAAATCAAGAATTTCCTTTATTTAATTTTGAATTTATTCTTTCTTTAATGAAAATAAAGTTAGTAAACCCATACATTCTTGTTATATTATACCATAATGCACCTTGCCACTTGTTGATGCATTTTTTAAAAATGGAATTGTTTGAGTTTGACATTTTGTTATGACTTAAAGTTACTGATGGTCGACTAGGGTTATGTTTGTTTTTTTGCTGTTTTATGGCTCTATCGACACAGGTAGGTCATTTCAGCACCCGTGACTAGGTTTAAGTTAATATTGTTAGGGGAGTGGCAAATAGATCAACCAGTGATGATAATTTTCCGCCAATTGGCGGAAATCCTCTTTTTTCCTCCTTTTTTCTTTTTTATCAGATAGGCTTGCATAGGGGCTGGAGAGGGGTGAGGGCTGTTTTCATGCACATTTTGAGTTGACCAAAAATTGTCCTCTTTTTTGACAATTTTCTGTTATCATCACTGATCAACACATCCATAGCTCACCATAACAGTAAAGCTTGACTTCACCAAGGTCATTGCTTGTTCCAAAGGGAAAAGAAAATCAACGCAACCGAAGATTAAATCAAGCGACTTTAACTTATGCATAGTCCACTAGCCGGCTTAAGAAAATAACATTTTGTTCGTCAAAGGTCAATTGAACGAAATAGATATCTACCTTATACCTTTTTGTTCGGTTTTAGAAATTGCTCTGCTCTACCTTGAAGTTCAAGTTATACGTTCTCAGGGCTCTCTTTGAAAGTGAAAATAATCATTGTTTACACGTTCAATTTTCTTACAGGTGTTGGTGTTTCTAGACAGTCATATTGAAGTTGGTCCTGATTGGTTGTCTCCCTTACTTGATCGCATTGTCAAGAATAGGAAGACTGTCGTCGTACCTGTTATTGATTCCATAGAGGGTGAAACTATGATTTATAAGAAGGCAGGTTTAGTGAGAGGAAGCTTCACATGGTCTCTGTTGCACAACTGGGAACAGCTTCCTCTTGATGTTCTCAAGCAGGTTGAAGTCACTGCTGATCCATTCATGTGAGAATTTGTTCTAGTCCTTTTTATTTTTCTCTGCTAAAAAGCATATGATTTTCTTTCAAATTATGATCTGGCTTGCCTCCAAATCTTTCTCATTGATACTGTTTAGATCTCGACTTCATCTCTATCGACAGTACAAATTATTGTTCAGAGTTTTATCGTTGTTGTTATCAGGGATGTCCTTTTTCTGGCTAAAGCCGGAATTCTGGCTTTTCCGGCAGCTATGCACTTCTGTCCACACCTTGACATTTTGATGTGCTGTGGCTGGACAATATTTTAGGACGGAACATACAATGACAAAGAAGTGAGATAGATAGACCTTATGATCACAGTAGCCCATGCCGGTTGTCATTTCTGTAACATGAAAATTTTGTTTAGACAGGAGACGTCTGTGTTAAAATTAGTGATAGGATGAAAGAATAAGTACAAACTGGAATTTCTTCAATAAAAAGTAAAGGTAAATGATATTTTCCTAGGTGAGTGGGGTGTTTTGGATATGTGGGTATAGTCTAATGTATATGATAAGACAAATTAGGGAGTGATTGCAAAGAGGTATTGTTCAGCAAGTGGAAATATCCTATGTGAGGAAAGAAGAGCAATAGCAAGGCAAAGTAACACTGCAACTATTATATGTATACTGCAGTATTTGGCTCTAGTGTGCTCATCACGCTGAGGTTTATGCTTTTTTTTCTTTTGGCCAGGGGTCATCTCTGTGTTATTGCCATCATCATCATCATCATCATCATCATCTTATATGATTGCTACAATGTAATATTTCACTAATTATTTTCTCTAGATCCCCCACAATGCCAGGGGGGTTATTTGCCATGGAAAGAAATTATTTTTATGAACTTGGAGAGTATGACAGTGGTATGAACATCTGGGGAGGAGAGAACACGGAAATCTCTTTCAGGGTGAGCTGCCTAGAGTTTGTTGATTGTTTAGATAAGGCCCAAGAATAAATTTTTCAGGTATTTTAGTTCTGATTGTTAGCTTCTTTGTTTGATCAAACCCCATGAATACCACAGAGCAGTGTTGGGGCCAGCCCTATGTTCAGTCATGAGAGGCACACAGATATCTGCCATAAATGCAGGCACCCTGACCACCAAACATAGAGCCGGAAACGCTTTGGAGTTTCAGACAAACAGCTAATCAGCCCAATGTGTCCATAACTCTTTACTGGCACCTTAAGCAATACACTGAGCAGTATTAATCAATGAGAGACCAATAAACAAATTACTGTAGCCCTTGTGGGAACCCCCTCAGCTATTGATAAAAACTGGGAGGTTCTACCACTCCGGGAGGGAACATGGAAATCTCTTTCAGGGTGAGCTGCCTAGAGTTTGTTGCTTGTTTAATCAAGTATGAGATTTTTTCAGGTATTTTAGTTCTGATTGTTAGCATAAATTGCAAATCAGTATAGAATAAAGCTTGATTCTTATCAATGAGAAGGCTTAGAATTAATAATTAATTTAACATTTTCAGTTAAGTAAAGAAAAAATCCCCTCACTTTTTCTAGCGCAACAAAATATTTATTTATCATCGTTTGATTATTCTGATTTCTTTTTTGTACATGTTACATGATGTACATTCTTTATTGATGCTTTATCTCACCTACTTAAATTTCGTTCATTTTGTTACAATCTGAATAGTTTGCTTGACATTTTCAAATAATTTTTGTTATCATCAAACTAGATTTGGCAGTGTGGAGGCAAACTTGAAATTGTACCCTGTTCTCGGATTGGTCATGTGTTTCGTCAGTTCCGACCATACACCTCACCAAGTGGTGAAGATACAGTAACACGAAATTCTGCTAGGGTGGCTCATGTATGGCTTGATGAGTACAAAGTAAGGATTGAGATGTTTCAAATACATTCAGAATTAGGGCTTTGATTTGGGGTTAAGCAAGTATCCATGCAACTACAGCTTGTCAACATGGAGGAAGTAAAGTTTCTGAGAAAATATTCCATTTAGTTTTCTTAAGTTTCAACTGAATTCCATTATTCAATGTTTTTCATTAATACATCTCATAACATACGTTTTTAGAAATATCAATAATGTTATATATTTATATATTTTTCATTGACAGAAACATTTCTTTGATCTTCGACCAACTGCAAGGTCTATGGATTATGGGGATGTCAGTGATAGAATTGCTTTACGTAAAAAGCTTGGCTGTCGGTCCTTTCGATGGTTTCTTGAAACAATTCACCCAGAGCAGGTATCATTATAAAACAGATCCTAAACCATTGTATTTCGAAGTCATGTTTTTGATAATGCAGGACAGGTGAAATTCTGTCTTTCAACTTTGCTTCTGTCAGTGATAATTAGAAATTAAAGAAATCGATTATTTACCTTGTTCAATAGAAATTTTTTCCATGAGCTCAATCTCATGACAGTCATCATCCATCATCTTTTATGGAAACTCATAATTCAAATGAACTGCAACCTGCTGCAGATCCATAGGGATAAGACAAAATATTTATCTTGACTCCCGTAATGTGTCTCACCCGCTTAGCCCTCACTTTGGATTGATAACCTATCGCTATTGCCGCTGGGGTTTATTGCAGTAATTCATAAAAATACCAATTATTTCATAAATTTTTCCAGTTATTTTGAATAAGAAAATATTGAAAAGTATTTTTGATTTTTATCATTTTATTGTTCAAATATAGTTTGTAACATAGTTGAAACATTGCAATGCTGGACAAGGAGCTGACGCAACACTGCTTTGCGGTATTATGCGTTAGGGATAACAAATTACCTCCCTTAGAGACCCACCTTGTGGTGGAGAGGCTTGAGTGGTCTAATGATTTTGAGGGCTATACCAAACAGTTACGGCCACATTGGGGCCAACCCCACCACTTATCCAGGTAACAGTGTGGTAATCTCCTACTTGCCTGAATCTAATTGATTCAGAGAAAAATATGTGTGATTGATTACACGTGATGACTCATGCATGGAAAAAGACTATGAATACTGGAACATGGAATACTAGATCCATTAATGGTAAAGAAATAGAGTTAGTAAACGAAGTAAAAAATTATAGAATAGATTAAATGTGGCAGGATGCAGTTTCAGAAATAATAAAAAAGAAAGAATCTAGTCTTGTCAGGATGTCACTGAATAGGGATCAATGGCGGAAGTTTGTGTATCACGCATAAACCTTACACTAGAAAGATAACAAAACAAAACAGCTACCAGAATTCATCTTGTTAAGTGGTTATGGGAATGAAAAGTGCCTAGTATTACGCCAGCCACTGGTCATGTAACAATGCAATGATGGGCTAGCTTGAGTGTGGATGCTCAGGAACAAACATTTGTTAGAGAGTGAGAGCGAGTGAAGTGAATGGCCGAAAACTGAGGTAAATGAGTTTATCTTAGTGGAAATTGCACTGACAGAGTTTCTTTTAAACATTTTAGATTACTATTGAGTATTAACAAAAAAATTGGGACTGGGTAGAGTTTAAAGAAGTTTAAAATATTTTTGTTTTAAGTCCATTTTGACACTTGTAGATAATTTCAAAGGCAGGGGTTATGACTTAAATGATAGTTTATTTTTAGAGAGGTGCTGTGTATTTTTTAAAAACCATTAAATTAGACCACTGGTTCAATTCACATCCTGATTGGTCACCATTTAGATCTTTTGATATTTTATGTCAGCATTTATTGTTTTTAGAATGTTATGTTACATAGTGGAAAATGAAATGAATGTTTTATTGGCTGATCATTAGTTTTCACCTGTGCATTTTCCATTTGTGGATTGATTTTTATGAGTTATTTTACAGATTGTACCTGGTGAGGCTGCAAAGGTGCCAGGGGCTTACCATAGACGTGTCTTTCGTCCACCACCAAACATTCTGGTGGAGGGATATGTAAGTCTGATGGAGATGAATTGATAAAAAGATATAAATAAATGATACGAGAAGTTTAAAATATTTTTGTTTTAAGTCCATTTTGACACTTGTAGATAATTTCAAAGGCAGGGTCCCCTGTTTATAGTTCATCTCTGTTATGACTTGAACCTACAGTTAGAAAAAAAGTCCTTTAATCGTAGACCCAGTGGGGTTTGAACAGTGGACCTCCAGATCGATGGGCTATGGGCTCATGTACTACCACTTTGCCACAGAGGAGTCCGTATTTAATCACACAAATTGCTTTTGCTAAATAGGACTGAAAATGCGCAATAGCAACCCGGTGTTTGTATATAATAATTGTCTCAAAGCACATTACAGAAGTGTTTTGTGATTAAAATAATGATAGAAAAACAAGAAGCTAAAATTACAGGTACTCTAGCCAAATGATCAGCCAAGCGGAAAAGTGTTTGCAGTTGACCTGTTGGAATGAAAACACATTGTTCGTTTTCTTGGGTAGTAACCATTTCATAGGGGTTCATTTAACACTACCTATTTCATCAACAGGGTACCTGAAATACATAAATGCCATGTAATTAAAAACTTTGATAACCTCTTTCTTACTTTCTTATCCAATTCCCTTTTACCATTACAGTGTAGGGCCAGCACTATTAGTGCTGGATTTCTCTGGATCAAGGTATTAAGCCAAGCAGGTGATCAACCCACTGTGACCTTTTTGGTAGGAATTAATTTTGCCCGGACAGCGGGCCAAGGGTTCTTTAACGTGTGCAACGTGCACACAAGACCTCCGATATCGTCCGTCTCCGATAGGACTAGGTTCTTGATCCCACTTACCTGATAGGATCAGGGGAGTGGCGTATAGGTTTTCACCGAGTTTCATGGAGAAAAATACCTGACGCTGACGGGAATCTAACCATGTACCTTTCGTTTCAGAGGCAAGAACCGTACCTCTGCGCCACTGGGACCCCACTTTGATAACCACTGAGTACATACATCAAATCTGATTAAGATATCTCATCAATTGCTTTTGTAATATTTTTGTTCAATTGTTCAGAGACTTTATGGACACCCTGTATGTTTATTTCAGATTTATGGAAAAACGAAAGTAAAAGTAGCCTTTTATAAAATTGCAAATTGATAGTGATTTTATTTGCTAATGTTATTGCTATAACTAATGGCTTTTAATTTTAATGGATTCTTTTCCCTATTTCATAATAAAACTAATGTTGTTGTTTTGGACAGCTGAAACATGAAAGATCCGGTCTGTGTGCTGCTCCTGACAAGGATCCTCCAACAAAAGGAGCATCAGTGTTGTTAGAGAAATGCCACCTTCTTAAAAAGGGATCAGGGGTGAGTATTGACAACAGAGGTGTCACTTTTCTGGCAACTGCTGGAATTCCGGCAGCATGTTGAGAGACATACCTATTGGTATTATGTTAGTAGTATACACAAGAAATGGGTTCGTCCTTGATCCCTATCTATGAGCAAAAAAAGTTCAGGCAATTTTGATGGAGCATGGTGGCATCTCTGAGATGTTCATTATTTTCTGTCTATTCCTTTTTATGCAAGGGGGAAGCAGGAGGATATTCATATAAGAAGCAACAATTGAGGAAAAACCATTGATATCAAGGGGATCCCAGTGGCTCAGATTTATGATTCTGACCTTTGAGGCAAAAGGTACCAGGTTCATATCCCAGGGCGACAGCTGTTGTTTTTCTCGATATAAACCTACTTGACCCTCCCCTGATCCAATGAAGGAAGGTGGGATCGAGAACCTAGTCCTATTGGAGACGGACAATAAATTCAGAGGTCCTGTGTGCAAGTTGTGCATGTTAAAGAACATTTGGCAGTTGGAAATTGAAAAGAGGGCGCTGAAATGACCTTTCTGTGTCGATAGAGCCCTTAAACAGCAACAAACAACAACAGAGAAGGCCGAAAGGCTGCTGTCCGGTCAAAATTAATTCCTACCACAAAAAAGTCAGTGGGCTGATCACCTGCTTCGCCTAATATCTTGATCCAGAGTAAATCCGCCTCATAGAGGGGCCCTACACTGTGATGGTAACAGGGAACTAGATAAGAAAGAAAGATTGATATCAAGGTAGGAAAAGCTGTGAGAATCTGTGATCACCTTTAAAAAATTACCACATTAAGTGAAGGATTCAGAAATGGAAACAAGGACCATTTACATCATCAAATCATTTTATTGTAAAGACTCATGACATGGACTTCGGTTAAAGCAGAATGAAGTGGGAATCAGAGAAAAGAAAGAGCTTGGTAGATAAAACTTGGGATGACAGCCACAAAAAGAAGGAAGATCAAATTTTCAGTATATGACAATGAGTTCACCATTTTTTGCTGACTCTGTAATATGGTTTCCCAGTTGCTGAAGATTTTTCTTAGTTTTTGTTGAAATAAGCACTTTGGGGAAAACAATGATATTCACACACAATATCTTTTGATCGTGATTTGTTTTGTTTATTTCATTTCTTTTTCTCCTCAGCAATTTCGGTTGGGAGACAATTATGAGTTGAAATTGTCCAACAACAATTTGTGCCTGGAGACTCGTGTGAACAAGCAACCAGAAGTATTTGTCATGAAATGTGCTGCAGGCGGTTTTCAAACATGGTTACAGATTACTCAGGTAGTGCCTAATCCTTCTCTCTGGCTCTCTCTCTCTCTCTCTCTCTCTCTCTCTCTCTGGCTCTCTGACTATTCCCTCTCTCTGTCTCTATCTCTCAATATATATCTACGTTTCTCTCTCACACACACTATTCTCTCTCTCTCTCTCTCTCTCTCTTTCTCTCTCTCCCTCTCTCTCTCTCTCTCTCTCTCTCTCTCTCTCTCTCTCT
>JARBEQ010095894.1:0-14064 GCA_030265355.1 Tritonia tetraquetra | reverse complement strand
CAGTCACAAGGATATTGACATCAATGCAGTGACAAGGATATTGACCTCAATGCAATGACAAGGATATTGACCTCAATACAGTCACAAGGATATTGACCTCAATGCAGTCACAAGGATATTGACCTCAATGCAATGACAAGGATATTGACCTCAATACAGTCACAAGGATATTGACCTCAATGCAGTCAAAAGGATATTGACCTCAATACAGTGACAAGGATATTGGCCTCAATGCAGTCACAAGGATATTGACATCAATACAGTCACAAGGATATTGACATCAATGCAGTGACAAGGATATTGACCTCAATGCAATGACAAGGATATTGACCTCAATGCAGTCACAAGGGGATTGACCTCAATGTACTCATGATGTATTGCATGACTTTTCATCTTTTTTCAGCATGCTGTGTAAAAACATTGTATCTATCCTACAGATAAAAAGGAAATGATCGGAAAATATTATCTAAAATGACCAAAGGGAAACAAATCACTATTAAAGTGAAATGATTTTACATTAAAGAATACTTTCCCCTTTGCTGCCTACACCATGTGTAATGGATGCGGCTTGAGAAACATGTCAGGGACACACAACTCAAACACAACATCACCACGGAAACGAGAAAAGCTCCTCCCATTTAATTGTGACAGTCACAATAGACAGTACTATTATTTTTTGAGTCAGGCGACGCAACAACAGGTTTAAGACTCAGCGAGAGCTGAAAAAGCTTGCAGCTCACATCAAACCTTGATCCTTAGCTTTAGGCTCACAAAGAGCGATCCTAGCCCAGCTCAACTGGAAAGAAGGAGTTTTGACTTACTGTTTTCACATTATTTGTCGTGACACTGTCCACCATTTTGCAAACATCTTCGGGTGTGACAATCTCTGCACCACCATTGAGGGCCTGTTCTCCCAGCCAGTTCAAAAGAACATCAGGATTCTCAAACTGCATACAGATCTCAGCTTTTAACTGCATCCTGAAAGAAGAGAGAAAAAAATGTGACGATGTTTGAGAGGGAGGGAGAGGACGGGGGAAGGAGGGGAGAGAGAGATAAAGAGAGAGAGAGAGATAAAGAGAGAGAGAGAGATTGCTCGTTAAAAGAAAAGTACACTAAAACCATTACATATAGCACTTTCAAACTCAGACTTTTCAAAAGCATTTGACACTCTCCCCCATAATCATCTGTTGCAAAAAGTTGAGTACAGTGGAATACATATTTACTTACTGTAATAATATGTTGTGTGGATTTGCAATGTTGGGCATATTTACAAGTCCTGTTGCATCTGAATTTGAACTCCAGAGAGAAAGAGATAACTAGCTCACATCTCTGAGTATTAGGATTCATTAGATTTCTGTAACAGGCTATTTATATCTTTTTGATTTTTTTTTCCAGAATAACAAATATTTCCAAACTTATTCTTGCATTCCCTGTCATGACACAACAACAGATATGAATGATATTAGTGCTATAGATTGTCTGCTTACTTTCCCCTGGTTACATCCTCATCAGAAATACTGCCAGATCCAAGACCCTTGACTTTGTCTGCAGCTACTTGTAAAACCTATCAAAATGGAGAGAAAGAAAATATAAAATATTTGTAACATTTTTAGTTTTCCAAGAATTATAATTATGATAAAGCCACTTCGCTAAATATAGTAAGAAAAACCCAATAAAATAATGTATGTACAACCTAATAGCCAAAATATAATTCTATCTATGTTTATGAGAACAAGAGCAAAGTATCTTTTTGAATTTAATTTGTCTGATCAATACTATTCAGTAAAATGCTCATGGAGTCAATAAACAATTAAAGACACACTAGGGTGACCAGCCACTTTATCATCTGAAATCCGTAGAACCCATACTGTGTGTTCAGCCATGCATGGTTAGTCAGGTGTCGTGATCTAGATGTACAGGTGACTTGTGTCCAACACCAACCAGCACCAACACTGCTTTGAAGGTTTATTTACTTTTAAACCAAAGAAATGTATGTCATCTCTGTTTACTCAGTCAAACACTAGTCCACATTACTGCCCATCTCCAAATTACCCCTTTGTTGAGACACTAATAAAAATTCAAAATGGTCTGTAGAGCAATGTTTTCTTGTCAATAGTTTTTGTGTGTCGTGAATTCTCAATTTCAGTATTATCTATATCCTGCATTTCGACAGAGACATACAAAATAACTTTTCAAATCTATGGTCCCGATATAGATATAACTTAAATGGGAAAAGGTGACTGCTACTTTTTTAATCTTTTCATCTTTTACCTGTGAGTTTATGTAAAATGAACAAACGGTTCCTCAAGACAAATATAAACAAATACATGCTGGGAATATAGGTCACATTTTCCACGATTGACAATCCGCGCATTAAGAAAAAGAAATGCAAAATACATTAGAAAATCACCTTTTCAATCTGAGATGCATGTGCCACTGCGTTGAAGCCAAACAAACCGCTATCTGTGTAGGTATGATTTTGGGCAGATACCTGGGAAAAATAAATTTGTAAAAAATTGGATTATTCATAATAATAAAACAAATAAAACAGACATTGACTAACATATCTTTAACTCACTGACTACCAAGACCGACCGGTATCTGTCAGCCCACTGAGACTGCTGACTGCCATGACCGACCGGTATCTGTCAGCCCACTGAGACTGCTGCCAAGACCTATTCCTGTCGATTTCATTTTTACAATCTTTTTAATAACATTTGCCACATGCATTTGGCTGTGGCACGATAGTAAAGTACAGTGTTCCGACACCCTTTCTGGCAGCATTGAAATAACGTTTATTGATTATTCATGCCTAACCGGAGGCGCCGGTGGTCGAACGGTTAGAAAGCTACAATGATCGTGATCAGTGTCTGGACAGGGTGACCACACGATCGCTGTGCCCTTGGGTAAAGCACTTCACTCTGCTTACCTCACTCGACTCAGGTGTGAATGAATACATGGCTGAAGGCAGCGAAATATCTTGTCAGAATGCTAGTAATGAATAAAGCACTTACACCACTGACAAGAACAACTCAAGCTGGTAATCATGCTTTTTAATTTGATTATTTACTTTAAAAAGTAAGATCACAGTGATTTTTTGAAAACACCTAAAATTGCCTGGCAGTCTTTGTTCGCCAGAGTTAAATAAAGTCTACTTTATGTTATATGCTTGAACCGTGTTCTTACTTCCTTCTCTTAGCATTTTATGCATCAGATTATCTTAGAGACACTCTAAACTAGTTGTTTTTACCAGGATATAAATAAACGTATGTATCTTCAAAGATACAAAAATATATTTCATGTTGCAACAGGCCTGCCAATCCTAACCTAAGTAAAAAAAAATCAGGACAAGACTACAGAAAAAACAGACATTAATAGAGAGGAAGAAGAAAAAATATTGCGAAAAAAAAGAAGGGATTATTCAATGAAAAAGGGTGAAAAAAGGTGACGACAAATCTTTAAACGACTAAATAACAGGAAAATCACATTACAAAACAGGAGTTGGCAGGTCTAATTGCAATCTTTGAATATCTCAACAGCATTCTTCAGAAAATATGACAAAAAGAAATAAATCAATTAAACAACTTAGACTTATACTAGTATTAGAAGACACTAAAATTAATCGAGTTCTGTGTTTCACAGTAGAACTTTTTTTAAACTTCAGAACAATAGAGAAATGAATTGTCTTCTTGTGATGTTTCTTGTGTTGAAGCTTACTTTTTACTCCAATCAACCCCTGAGTTTCAATAGCCTGCTTTCCTTTTACTTCCCAGAAGAATAACTCGTACACTTACAAAGAAAGGGCCGCTAGTGGCTTCAGCTACAGCTTTAGGTAGGTGAGCAGTAGCTGTACCACTGCTGTACTTAATGTGGGGACCAGTGCCCATTATGCGCCGCAACACTTCAGATGCTAACAGGTCTTTGCTGGTCAAACTAGACAGAGAGAAAGAGAAGGAAAAATTATGACCAGCATCAAAGGAAATCAAAACTCCTTTAAAACCATGTTACCTAGTACTAGTTGTTTGTTAGAAGATGTGTATGGAAATATACCATTCACATCAAAATCTTAACCTATGACTATCTAAAAATCAGTTAAGGATATGGTAATTTTGTTATGGGTTTTCTAACAAAGCATGTATAACTTTAAAACTTCAAATTTCTCAAAATGCCAAAGTTTGAAGTTTACGCCCTTTTCAACACATAACGGTCATATCAAAGGCTGTTCTAAAGAACTTGAAAGGATGCCATGTGAATTTACAGGACAGAGCCATGAAAACTCTGAAAGGTTCAGAGAAAAAATCCTGCACCAGACAGGACCTGAACCCGGTCCTCCGCATCTGAAGTGGGGTGACCAAACCACTGAGCCACAGACATCTCCAAGGGGTGGCAGAAACAAGGGCAACAGTAATTAATCTATTCAGCTTGTTTATCTGAGCACCTGTGTAGGTCCCTTGTGCACCATTCAAGGCATCATGTAGGGCTGCTACTGACACAATAAGACAGTGTTAATAATACTGGATCAAGCAAACACATAAATACTACAAATTCATTAAGTCACTGAAACTTCTCTTATGATGAAGTACATGGAAAGACTTGTATCATCAAATGACATTTCAGACCTTTCAATTCATTCATGAGATTCTATGCAGACCTCAAAAGAATGATAATGCAATACCATTCTTTCAAGATACCACATATTATGAAGTACACAATATAACAGATACAAACCTTGGTGCTTCAAAACCAACAGCCACGTAAGAAACTTCCCCGCCAGTGTTTTCACGAATTTCGCCTGGAAAATAAAATTATTTCGATGACAAAAATCAATTATAAAAAACAATATTTCTGGGAGTGGATAATGAAGAAGATTTAGGAAAAAAGCTGAAATTACACATCAGGAGCAGCCCTTATCGATATCAAAGCACACTTGAATATACAAAATGCCTCAAATCTCCACTGTCTGCTCGACCACTTGTGTGCTCACAACTATTTCTAACACCACAATATAATCACATACCACCATTAACAGACCAATTCAGTAGTGTCAAAACCTGGTTGCCAGACGAGCCATTCGTTTTTTAACCCATCCTCTTAGCATTCAGTGCTTACGAACACTCAGTAAAAGTTGTAATATTTGACCTATTCACAGATTATCTTTCTTTCTTTCTTTATCAATAACCTTTTAGTACCTTTCGGTGTAAGGTACAGATTATCTATTGTAAATAAAATTCTGCTTGAGATAGTGAAGTATTTTTGTATTCAAAAGAGATCATTATGACAAAATAAACAGGGGTCTTGACTCTTACTCTTAGGGAAGTGAAGCCTGAACACTTATTGAACATATAATCCTGTGTCTATCCTAGGTTTTTATAGATCCCTCAGCAGTTCAAAATGACAAGGGGAGGCTACTCTGTCCAGCCACTTGTAGCCGCAGTCCTTATAAAAGTCAACATCATTCCACTCAAATCAGGCCATCAGTGTATTAACTACTTATCTTGAATATTTCATCCAGAGTTGGCTACTCTGTCCAGCCAGAGCCTATACTGTGATGCCAAACACAAGGAGAATGAATAAGAAGAAAAGTAGTATGGGACTCACCTTTACCAAAGTAAGTAGCCTTTTCGGCAGGTGCACCTGGACCATCATGAGGCTTGAAATCTGATGCAATATCTTCCAGTTGGGCCTGGTCCATGCCAACACCAATAAGAGCCATACGCCCAGCTGTGAAAGTGCTCTTCACATATTGCATGACCTAAAGAGTGACAATACAAAAACAAAATGTATGTGTTTAAAAGTCAACAATACAACAATAGAGTGAAAGAATTATAAAATTCTCTAATCAAACAAATCAAAAAGTTTTCATTTCCTCTGATGTTAGGAATGCCATGGTAATATGTGAATGACAATGTGACTACTGACTGCCCATTTCCTCTGCTGTTAGGAATGCCATGGTAATATGAGAATGACAATGTGACTACTGACTGCCCATTTCCTCTGCTGTTAGGAATGCCATGGTAATATGAGAATGGCAATGTGACTACTGACTGCCCATTTCACTTCAGTGTCACTGTCAGATGCCCTTTTTTCAACTCTTTTTTACCAAAGCTTACCATTTCACTGCTAATCTAATAGTAGAGCTTAATAAAAATCATTCAATTCCATTTGTGTATTCTCAACAGTAAAGATACCCTATCAAGACGGATAAAATCAGTCTTAGAATTATCTAGCAGTATTGCAACTGTTTTTGATGCCCACAGCACACACGCTGCAAGCACTTCGGCAACAAAAGCATCAGGATTTCTTATGTCTTAATACATGTTAGAAGCAGAAAAAATTACACAATGCCAATAAACAATCAAAACATAAAAAATATAAATCACTCATAAAAATGCACACTGTCAATGAAATGAACATTCAAGCTGTTCAATAATTCATTGTCTAAGCATCATAGCGTCAGCATAGCTGCAACATTCGCTTTGTATGCAAAGAGTCATGGGTTCGAATCCTGATGGCCATGTGGGGATTTTTTTCCCTTGGACTTTCTTTTGAGTTTTTATGGCTCTATCCCTGTTGATTCCTTAAAAGGAATTCATTCCATCAGATGTCCTTTGATATTACATGGGTTTTTTTACAGAAATTACACTCAACGCCCCTGCTCTCATCTCATTAAATTGCTGATGAGAGGGGAAATTAAATGAAAGTATTGACTCTGTCATCAGATACCTCCCTAAAAACATAAAATTCAACCTCCTCTGCAACAAAGTGGCTGTGCATTCATCAAAGGAACTGGAGAACCTCAATTTAAATCCAGACCAGGCTTTGAAGGCAGTGCTGTGCTATAAACAGGAAGTCCCGCTTCTGAATATGTCAAAAGGGATACCATTAACTTTAAATTATGTCTTTCACTCCTGTGTCTATGGGCCATTGTCATGCAGTGATTCTCATTTCACTGCATTATCGAGTTAAGGCTCTGTCTGTAAGTCATAGAGAAAAATAAATAAAACAAACTGAGGCAATTTGTATTGTACCTGTTCTGGTGAGTATTTGCCCACCATGTGATTGGGGGCATACAGCGAATTGCCGAGGGTGGTCCTGTAGGCAGCTGAGTGAAGCAATTCCACAGCACCTTAAAGAGAAACAAACATTGTCAATGAGTCTTTTCACATTTTTTGTTTCTATCTTAGTTTACACTGTCAGCAGTTATACACATTAATGATTCTTTTCATGGCATTATCTAAATCTCCAGTATTTGCTCTTTATAGATCCAGTTATCAATATCAAGACAGAAAATAAAGAGACTTCTGGTAATGATTCAACACTGTTTATCTGTTGTTTAAAAAGATTGTCAATTGTCCAAGACTCCCAATGCCTAGTCATAAGCACAGAGATTTTAACATAATTTGTGGATCAACAGAAGAGAGGCACTCTTATCAATTCTATCTTTTAACTTTTAAACATTTTTAAAATATATATACAGGGTGAGCCAAAAAAAAACCCTTGATTTGAAAAATTCATATTTCAAAAGTTATTGGAATATTCTTACACTGTTACATGGAAAACATCGATGCGGTACTCTAGCTCAGGCCAAATTCTCTGCTGCAAATCCAGTGTGTACAGATACATCATCACCAAATGAAAATTGTTCTATCACTTTAGAATGGAGGTGTTAGAACATAGATCCACATTTGATTCTCATCTGAAAGCATGCTGCATGATCACAACACTTTCTTTTAGCAAATTCCAACACACATCAGCACATAGCTTTTGGCCGAGCACCATTTTTGAGCAGTATGCACTGCCATGTGAGTCAAATCTGATGAAACCACATTTGAAAACATATTCCATTAAGTTTGGATATTATAACTTCTTGAAATCGAGGAGGGTTTCTCAGCTCACACCTTATTTCTAAACATCGTAAAAATTAACATGAATGTCACTCACGGATATGAGGGCGGGTGTTATAGATAGCTAGATCCAAAAGCATGCCATCTTCATCACTTTGAATATCAGAAAATTCCCATGGTACATACGTCTGGTTGGTTGTCAACTCTTGTAGCACTTTAACCATCTGGTCTCTGTTCAGACACAGGACACAACTCATAGTATGCATAATAATGGCTATTTGGAGGAGACGCTATGATTTAAAACTAAAACTATTAGATGCAGTCATAAAATGTTAACTATTAACATATCATTTCCGATTTACATACTTTACTGTGATGATTCACAAGCAAAAAAAAAGAAACCTTTTTCTAATACCTCCTAAGAAGAAAAAAACATTTAAATAGATGTTTCACTTACGCCCAGTCTCTGGTCACATTGCTCTTAAAATAAATATACTCTCTTGTTCCCATGATCCTGCAGATAGAAAAAGGATTTTTCTCAAAATTTGAAGTGTCTCTCTAGTAAACATAAAACTCATGCAAACAAGAATATCTCCATACCGTTAACATAATCAATAAGAGTAATTGAAAATATTATCAACAATGCAATGAAACATGTTGACCATTCAAAATGACAAAAATTTAGAATAGAAAATACATTTCATATTGAAGTAATGATGAAAATATTGACTACCTATGTAATATATCATCAATGTAATTCTCTAAACGCGCATATCAAGATTTTTCAAAAATACATTTTTTCTTGTTTTGGTCTTAGAAGGGAATCCCCCACCTTATAGTGACACTTTGAGACCTCTGACCAATAGGAAGCAAGTTTTTAATCATCTCTAATCGTTTGCTTAAAACATGACTTTCCATTGGTGAGAGCGTTATGAAACTATAAATGTGTAGGTCAAGAATAAGATCCTGTTAGCTTAACTTCTTCTGCTTGTAGTGTGCTGACCTGGATCTGAGGTATGCGGTTAGAGAATAATTAGGGGCCTAGGTCTTATGCCTCTCCTGAAAAATTGTACTCTTCTGTAGTCTGTAGACTTACGTGGTTTAATGACTAAGAATTCTAAGCACATTCATAGACATCAATATTTCCATCTCAGTAATTAACAGAATATTCTAGACTCACGTGACGTCGCTACCAAATTGTTGAGCTGTTCTTGTGACTGCCAGACTAGACATATTCTCAGTTCTCTGCCGATGTCAAGTGGATAAAAAACATGTTAATATTATATTTTTCAAAAGGAATCGTCATTATCATATTTTCCTTTCAAATTGACAGACTTCTATTAATTTTCATAACAGTACAGAACACATTTCCAAACTTAGGTGTTATTAATTTCAAGTAGAAAATAGCACGTTTTTCAGGGAATGGGTCAACATTTAGTGGATACCGCAAAAAGAAAAAAAAAGTTTAATTAAAGGTCAGAAAGAAGAAAATTGTAGTTCAGAAAATAAGTTGAAAAAATCTGCATCACAGTTGCTTTAAATGTTACTGAGGTCTAAAAACTCCTTTTTGTATTATCTCTTTGGCTATATTTTCTGGCTCTGACAAAAGTTGTGGACACCTATTGGTACTGTAGTACCATCTCAAGTCTCACTGTTATTGAATGTGACAAACTGTATTCATTTCTGGTTCCACTATTGTGAGATAAAATGTCTATACAGAAGTTTACAATGTGTGAGTGAGAGAAAATTTTCCTCTAAGCAAACCATCTTTATGCCCAAATATAGAGAAAACTCTCAGCTTTTAGGTACTCCAAAGAGCAACAATAAATTGTGCCTCAGCCTTTCATAATAAATACTACACAGGAAGATGATCAAGATGCCATTGAGGAAATGGTAAGTGTCCTATATTAGTCACTGCCGTAAGCATCTTTTAATAATCATTTGTGGACTGTCCTAGACAATATTTTGAAGTTTAATGAGATTTTCAATTGTATTACATATCAGCCTGGAATACGTTCAATCTCAATCGTTTAAATATACTACATAGAACATAGTTGTGTTCCCTATAAAAGCAGCTCATTTGCTGTCTACAAGCTTAAAATGATTTCAAATTTCATATCATAATAATATTTTGGTACTTACAAGCCTCGAAGACATCCGTAGGAAATGAGAAACCCCTAAGGTGTCTCCGTTTTCAAATCTTGACCCAGCATTGGCCACAACAGCAATGCGCGCTATCGGTGACTTAGAGGGAACCGTCCCAACGAGCATTCCATTGTTCAACTTTTTTACAGTGCACTGAAATAGATAGAAACATTTAAAACTAGATTAATGGAAGAAATAAATCTGACCAGTTCATACACCCAATGCATCTCAGGTGCTGATAGCGTAATAGATAGCATGCTGACAAGCAACATTGGCCGTGGTTAGTACTTGGATGGGTGACCACCAGGGAGCACCATGTCCAGACCTTAGGTAAGACACATAACTCTGCTTACCTCACTCAAACCAGGTTTAAATACTACCCTTGTTTATGAAGAATGGCGAATGTAGCTAACAATGGAGTGAGTGGTATTATTTGCCCTTCTTCATGAAAATGGCAGAATAAGTATAGTATGCGCCAAGGGCAGCAAACAATCTTGTCTAACTGCTAGAGTGCTGAAGCGCCTAACATGATTGTTGAGGAGATGGATACAAGAGTGTACTGGCCTGGGTGGGGTAAACGATACATTGTAAAGTGCATAGAGCATGGTGAACTTCATATGTATAGACTTTAAATGCTACGCTTTTGCTTTCACAATTTCCGTAACCATGTAACATGTACATTTAAATTACATCCACGTTTTGTGCATTGATCAATGATAATCAAGTACAATAATTTTATGCAAGCACAAAAAATAAAACTTACCTGGACAATAATGAATACAACCGTCATTATACAAAAGGTTATTTTACCTTCGTTATCTCCATGGTTATTAACTAAGTTTGTAAAGCATTTACAATAACCTGCACATACTGAAATATTATAGTTATAGACACAAGTAAAAATTCCTTAGAAAACAAAAACCCCTCTACGGACTCGCTATTACAAGAACTCAGGTTAGAAAGAAAGCAAATGGCTGGTAAATAACAGCAAGAAAAAAAAACCCTCCTACTCTGGCAAACAGAAACAACATCAAAACCAGAATGGAAAAGCAACCTAACCTAATGATAAATTTCCCTCACTCGATCTGTATTATGAAGACCAATGGTTACACGAGACGGAATGATAAAATGCTACTATCTACAAAAAATGAAGATCAAAATAGAAGAATCAATGAAGCACTCACCTTGTCCACACTTTCAGCGTGTGCCTTTTCTGCCTGGGCAGCTGCTGCTGAGAAGGAGCGACCCTTTGAAAAACAAACGAAACAGATGAATACATGCTGATCACATAATATAAGATATCAATATAAGAAGGAAACAAAGTAGTCCCTCTATAAATAAAAAAAAGGTAATTTTTCCTTAATTTCACATCACACTGAGTCGCAATATTGATAAACAAGCAAAACTAGATGTCAATGAGTGTAAAAACTGATAAAAAAGCTTTTCATTTGCAAAAAATGCCTTTACTTTTGTGGATCAAAGAAAGGTTACATTTGTGTTGTACACTTTCAAAAATTTTCGTAGTGACACCAGCAATGGTGCAGGAAAAGATAACTCTCGCCATGATATCAAAAGTTTTGGGAACGGAAAGAAAGGCAAGTTATAAAAGCAACAAGAGTGACCTGCCCATGTAAGGCATTAGCGTAAATCGAGGGGCATATCCACTCTAGTCTACTAACACTCAGATTCACATCTTTAAGTTCACAGTGGGCTGATCACCTGCTTGGCCTAATAATATCTTGATCCAGAGTAAATCCGCCTTATAAAATAATAGAAGAGCAGGCCCTACACTACACTACAGCCTACACTGTAATGATTATGAATGGTAACAGTAGTCTAGACATCTAATAGATAATAATAGAAGACTGACAAGAAACTGGTAAGTAAGAGTCAGTACAAGAAAGAAATAATTTGAGATTATGAGAGAAATGGTTGTTCTGATCCAACTGTCCTAAATGAATCTAGCCTTTGCATATTACACAAAATATTATTTAAACTTTAAAAAATACCGATGTGCGTCGCTGACACCGGCATACAGCACACATCCATTGAGAACCAGTAACAACACAGAGGACAAGGTCGAAGTGAAATCGGACGTCTGAACTGAAACCTAACAGAAAGGTCTTATGGAACAATCCAAAAATAGCAAACAAAACTTCACGTAGCATTTGGTGAAAACACACATAACACAATAAATACCTTCAATGACTTCAATACAGTGCGAGATAAGTTTGAAGAAGCCATTTCATAAAATCTGGTGTTTGTACCAGGCAGAATCGGCTAGGTCAAAACAAAAGTTGAACAAAATGGACGAAGGAAACACAATTGTCACGTGACGCTTTGGGGGACCGTGAAATTTTCGCATTATTATTTTCGATTATTTTCAATTATCAAAAAAACACATTCATGTAAACGAGTCGATAAGAAAAGTCGTGTCTATATTGTTTTGATTACAAAATTCGACTTTCAACGCTAAGAAAATGATTTTTTAAAAGAGAAAGAATAAGACAAAGGAAAGATCGATGGATAGATAGACAGACAGACAGATAGATAGATATAGATAGTTAGTAGATAGATAAATAGTTAATAATAATAATAATAATGATAATAATAATAATAATTTTAATGATAATAATAGTCTTTCTTCTTTCTTTATCAATAGCCTTTTAGTACCTTTCGGTGTAAGGTTTATGCATGATACACAAACTTTCGCCATTGATTCCTATTCAGTGACATCCTCTTTACCTCTACAAGCCTAAATCCCCTCTTTTAAAAATTATTTCTGAAACTGTATCCTGCCACACATTCTAGTATTTGTTTAGGAATTCTGTTATCTTTCATTCTGTTTACGTGTCCAAACCGTCAATTGTAAGAACTTAAAAAGAGGTAATGTTTCAACCTAGATTCAAAGATGTTTATATAATTTTGATCAATTCCCTTTTGATTACCACCCAACATGATTTCAGTTTTTTCGTCATTTAGTTTGATTTTATTACTGTCCATCAGCCTTTGATCTCAGGAATGCAAACTTCCGCAGAACTAATGAGAAAAGGGATATTCTCAGGAACGTCACTTTTATACATTAAGAATCCTCCGCGTAAAAATGGCAGTTCATTATTATGGTTCTGACAAACTTTGGATAAAGGCTGGGTGTACATAGTCAATGTAATGGGCCCAAGATAAACAGACAAGCAGACAGACAGACAGATAGACAGATAGATTAGTTGAGTCTGTTGTGACTTGGTTGTACCATTTGGTAACACAGCTTTGAATAGAAATGCTTTGCTTTGGTAATGCGTGATTTTCCTGTAAAACTTAACATTTCAGATCTAAGTGAAAACCGACTGAAGTCAGTTTTCTCTTTGTGTGTTACACGCCTAATATTTATTATTGTGACCAAAAAACCAACCAGGTGCAAAACTAACTAATTTTAATAAACAGAAAACAGTGAGCTGTGTCCGAGACTCCGGCACTGTGTATATGGATTTGTATCTATTTTATGTGTGTGTGTGTGTGTGTGAGTGTGTGTGTGTAATGAGTGTCAGTGTCTTATTCAATAATTGTGTGTGTGTGTGTTTGCAAATGATGTGAGGGTGTATGTGTGTGAATAACAAGTGAGAGTATCTTTGTAGTATGATATGTGAGGGTGTTTCTATGTGTAAAATGATATGTGAACGTGTTTTTGTTGGAACAGGGAGTATGCTGTGTGTATGATAATATAAGAGTGTGTTTGCAAATTTATGTGTGTTGATGATGGATGAAGTGTTAACACGCAAGCACATGCTAATTGATTGTCACACACGAAAAAGAAGAAAATGATTTGTGGCAGAGAGGGCCTCTTGAGATTTTCAGCGTGCATCTTTAATTTATTAGAATATAATATTAATTAGATTTATTCGTCCCTTGGCTGCCTCTAATCTAATAATCTAACCTTTTCATCCTAGTTTCCGTTCGCACCCTTCTCATCCTCCCTCCTGTTCTATTTCAATCTTTACAATGGACTCTCTCTCTCTCTTTCTCTCTCTCTCTCTCTCTCTCTCTCTCTCTCTCTCTCTCTCTCTCTCTCTCTCTCTCT
>JARBEQ010095783.1:0-14068 GCA_030265355.1 Tritonia tetraquetra | reverse complement strand
AAAAAAATATCATCTCTCAAAAAACAAAAAAATAAGAATACAACTGAATATTTCCACCCGGCAAGAGACTCAACCCCAGGCAAAACCGGATCATCTCATTCCAGGACAAGAACAGAAAGCTACATGGGAGCGGGGACGATAGGGGAGGGGGATAGAAGACAAAGGAAAGTGTGGACCGGTTAAGCACCCCCCGGCCCACAGAAGGGGCCCCGCCAACCGCCCGCTTATCCATAAAAATATTTTAACCATGTTGAACACTTTCTAATTGAGGGCATACTGTTGTTAATTTTTTAGACTTTCTGGATCAGACCTTTGTCCAAACTTTAGTTATTAAAAGACAAGATTGAAAATCGTTGATTTGAGTACAAGATCATAATATTACTACATTATCCTTAACAAGCGCACCATGCAATGAAAAAGTAATGATTGATTGCAGGGGGTGCATTTTGTACTAATATCATGTACAATTATTTTTTTTCATTGGCCTGCATCATATAATATAGCACCATGCACGACTATAATAACACACTTCATGGAATCGTGTCTAGGAACTGGTCGAGTATCTAGACCTAGTAACTGACATCTTTCTGACTCTTTCTGCCTCATGTCACCTACTTACTTGGCTACATTGCAGTCAATGACCTCACACCAACAGGCACTTATCGTATACCAATCGCTTGTGATGCCTTCAACCAGGCATGCTTCCTTTTTTTAACTGTGGTGAGAGTTGAGAGCAAAGTGGCAGGGATGCGCTATGAGGGATAATATATGGTATATATGTATCCACGTTATCAAATTCATCATATTTGGACACATTTGACACATCCTTCACTTCACTCTCATTCTTTGCATAAATTGGTCACATTTTCTTCCATATGATCATTATGAACTCTCATCATGTGATTATTCAATTCGGTTTTAGTGTCAAAAATCTCATCACACTCAGTACATCTCAAAGGTATCACCATGACATGAAATGACATATGTTGCGTCAATCCCAATGGATTGACAAACATCTTATCACATTTCACACATCTCAGACTTGACACATCAAAGTGAGTTAAAAACATATGGTCCTTTATGCAGACTCTACCTTCATATTTAATTCCATTTTCACAAATGCAACACTCAAACAGCCTATCCTCATTCTTAGGTTTGAATTCATTCCAATTTCTGGGCTCTTCCATGCCTCCGACCACCTTTGTGTGAATCATCACCATATGTTTCTTGCCACTACTTTTACTGGTGAACATTATTCCACATTTCTTACATGTCAATTTGTCAAAATCGCAATGAATTGACATATGATTCTCTAAGCTCCTCCTACTTTTAAATTCATCTTTACATATGAGGCATTCAAATAGCTGATCATTGACAGGGCTGGACTCATTCAAATTTCCACTTTCCCTGTCATCCCCACCAAGGGTCAAATTTCCACTTTCCCTATCATCCCCATCAAGGGTCAAATTTCCACTTTCCCTATCATCCCCATCAAGAGTCAAATATCCACTTTCCCTGTCATCCCCATCAAGGGTCAAATTTCCACTTTCCCTGTCATCCCCATCAAGGGTCAAATTGCCACTTTCCCTATCTCTATCAATTTCTTTTTGGTTTAGTGTTTGAAACCCCTGTGGGACCATCTTCACATGAGCCAACATCATATGTCTCTTTACATTACTTTTATTTGTTGCCCTCTTGCCACATTCCAAACATCTTAACAATTCAAAATTACAGTGAATTAACATATGATTTCTTACGTTCATTTTACCTTCAAATATATTATCATCTGCACATATGCAGCATTTATAAAGCTGGTCATCTATGAAAACACCTCTCTCCAATTCTTGAACTTTTTTATGAACGTTCATGTGTCTTTCAAAAGCAGGCAAATTTTCCAAAATTTCACAGCACAAAACACATTTGACAGGAATCATTTTCAAATGAGTCACTATCATATGTCTCTTCAATCTACTTCTAAAATTCCAACTCTTGTCACATTTTATACATTTATTCTGTTCAAGATCACAATGAATTGACACATGCTTGCTTACGTCCTTTTTACCCTTTAATCTTTTCCCACTGTTACATATACAGCATGTAAATGACAAGTTTTCAGAGTCATCTACCGTGGCATCATCAATTTCGTTTGATTCCATTTCCTTCGTCATTGTAATATCACCAATCACATTGACACATTCTGAATCACACGAATCAGGCAATACAACTTTAACTGTGGGATTGAAACTCACTTCTCCGTTATTATCAGTGCTGTCAAAATCCTTAACAATTACATCTCTCTGAGAACCAGAAGGCTCATTACAATTGAAATCACTTCTCAATCTATTTAGAGATTTATGGCCTTTCATATGACTGTTCAAATCTGTAATGCTTTTAAAAACTTTCAGACACTCTGAGTATTTTGAAGATATCCTCTTTATATGTATGTCCATCATGTGTCTCATCGCATTACTTCTATTACTTAGGACGTGACCACAACCAAGGCATTTTAAATGTTCAAAATCACAATGAGTTGATACATGTTTCCGTATGTTGCCTTTTCCTCCAAATCTTTTACCATCATTGCATATGCAGCATATGTAAACAATGTCATCTTGCCAAGTTTTGATTTGACACACTGAGCTATGCTCGTTCATCACAACAGCATCGGGAAGTTCTAATCCATCAAGTTTTACATCAATTTCGTTTGATTTTATTTCCTTCGTCATTGTAACATCATCAATCACATTGACACATTCTGAATCACACGAATCAGGCAATAAAACTTTAACTTTGGGATTGAAACTCACTTCTCCGTTATTATCAGTGCTGTCAAAATCCTTAACAATTAAATCTCTCTGAGAACCAGAAGGCTCATTACAATTGAAATCACTTCTCAATACATTTAGAGCTTTATGGCCTTTCATATGACTGTTCAAATCTGTAATGCTTTTAAAAACTTTCAGACACTCTGTGCATTTTGAAGGTACTCTCTTTATATGTATGTCCATCATGTGTCTCATCGCATTACTTCTATTACTTAGGACATGACCACAACCAAGGCATTGTAAATGTTCAAAATCACAATGAGTTGATACATGTTTCCGTATGTTGCCTTTTCCTCCAAATCTTTTACCATCATTGCATATGCAGCATATGTAAACAATGTCATCTTGCCAAGTTTTGATTTGACACACTGAGCTATGCTCGTTCATCACAACAGCATCGGGAAGTTCTAATCCATCAAGTTTTACATCAATTTCGTTTGATTTTATTTCCTTCGTCATTGTAACATCATCAATCACATTGACACATTCTGAATCACACGAATCAGGCAATAAAACTTTAACTTTGGGATTGAAACTCACTTCTCCGTTATTATCAGTGCTGTCAAAATCCTTAACAATTAAATCTCTCTGAGAACCAGAAGGCTCATTACAATTGAAATCACTTCTCAATACATTTAGAGCTTTATGGCCTTTCATATGACTGTTCAAATCTGTAATGCTTTTAAAAACTTTCAGACACTCTGTGCATTTTGAAGGTACTCTCTTTATATGTATGTCCATCATGTGTCTCATCGCATTACTTCTATTACTTAGGACATGACCACAACCAAGGCATTGTAAATGTTCAAAATCACAATGAGTTGATACATGTTTCCGTATGTTGCCTTTTCCTTCAAATCTTTTACCATCATTGCATATGCAGCATATGTAAACAATGTCATCTTGGCAAGTTTTGATTTGACACACTGAGCTACACTTGTTCATCACAACAGTATCGGGAGGTTCTAATCCATCAAGTTTTATTTGGTTTAGCGTTTGGACATCTGGGACCATCTTCACATGAGCCATCATCATATGCCTCTTCAGACTACTTGAATATGTTGTCGTCTTGCCACATATCCTACATCTCAACAATTCAAAATTACAGTGAATTGACATATGATTCCTTACATTCAGTTTACCTTGAAATATAATATTATCCTTACATACGCGGCATTTATAAAGCTGGTTATCTATAATAGGGCTAGACTCTTGAACATAGTCTTTATCACTTTCCCTAACTCCATGAAATTCTGTGTAATTTGCTTTTCCCTCGCCGTCCATCAGATTCACAGGCTCCGGCCCACACAATGAAGGTGTCATGTCACTGGAATCCAAATCTACTTGTGAACTACTAGCATCAGCGTTGCTTGATTCCACAGCTCCTTGACATTTCATATGACGTTCATAATCGGTCTCATTTTCCAAAAATTCAAAACACCTAGAACAATTGACTGGAATCATCTTGGAATGATCCATCACTGCATGTCTTTTTAAATTACTCTTATTACTAGCTATCTTGCCACACCCCTTGCATCCTAATGTTTCATAATCGCAGTGAATTAACATATGCTTCCTTAAATTAGATTTTCCTGCCAATTCATTATCGTAGTTACATAAGCAACACTTAAACAATATTTTGGACTCCTGTAGCAAATGATCACCACTTTCTACATTTTCATCACATTCTATTTGGTTGGCCATTTTCTCATTTTCAAGTGATTCATTGGCAAACTTCAGACCAGACGAAAAAGGTGATGCATTTGTAGAATCCCAATTAATATGTTCATTTAAGGATTTATGAACTTTCAAATGAACTTTAAAATCATTTAGACTTCGGAACATTTTAGTGCAAAAAGCACATCTAAAAGGTACTATCCTTACATGTTCTATTAGATAATGTCTTTCCAAACTGATTTCATGAACCTCTGCTTTATCACAATCCATGCATTTCAATTGTTCCATATCACAATGAATTAATGAATGCCTCAATAGGTTGTCGCTACCTTGAAATTTCTGATCACATACGCGACACTTATAAACTTTGTCATTGCTGCTGCTACTTTTATCTTCAGTCAGGTAATTCAACTCGTCATCTTCAATAGAAATTTCATTGCCATCATCATGTTCTTTCATGTGTTTCTTCAGCTTAAATCTTTTATCAAAAATACTGCCACACATGAAACATTCCCATAGTTTTTCTTCTCCTGCTGCATGTCTTAAAATGTGCTTGGTCAAAGAAGATTTTACTTCAAATGTTAACCCACATACTGAACAAAGAAATGGTTGCTCATTCGGTTTGTGATTGTGACAGTTTTCAGTCATTTCAGCATGAGTCTCCATGTCGGATACAGGACATTTGGTATACTTTTTTTTTCCATGAGTATTTAGGTGTTTTTTCAAGCCACGCACATTGGGGAATATTTTTTGGCACACATGACAAGAAAATTCCATATCCTCACAATGAAGTCTCATGTGTGTATTCAGGTTATAAATAACTCTAAATGATTTTTTGCATACAAGACATTGGTGGGGTTTTACCATTGAGTGGGAGGCCATGTGTCGTTTTAAGCCAAACTTCCTTGGAAACACTTTACCACATATTGAGCACACCAGACCTGACTTTTGATCGTTTTCCATATCAGACACATAGATATCATCTTGAGAGTGCTTCTCCAAATGCTTGTGTAGGTTATAAAAAAGTTTAAATGTTTTGCCACATTTGGTGCAGGAATAAGGAGTTTTATCACCACTGTGCATTAGCATGTGCCTGCGTAAATTGGATATGCTGCAGAATGACTTCCCACAATACAAACATTTCACACAAGTTTTTTTTTCATCAGACTTCTTATTACTTTCAAGTTCATCAGTATCAATAAATGACTCCTTGTCAGTATCGAGGTGACCTTTCATATGCGTATTCAGGTCATAAACAACTTTGAAGTCCTTTGCACATAATGTACACTTGTATGGCCTTTCAGGATAATGTAAAACAATGTGTCTCCGTGCACTGAATGCTTTTGGAAACTTTCTCCCACACCTTGAACACATGAATTTTCGCTTCCCATCAACAATGCAACTCAAAATGAGTATTTTCTTGTGATTAACATTATCATTACTATCTGCTGTCCCACTGTGTGACAATGGTTTATTTGCACTATTCTTTTGCCATTTGTCCTCACATGCCGGTACCTGGGAGTCTGGTAAATCCATATCTTCAGTTTCTGTGAATCCATCATTATGCTCTGACTTATTTGATGGCATCTGGGATGTGAGTTTGAGATTTTCATGGCTTTTGTTACTCATCAGCATGGGTGAATCAAAGTCTTCATTTGGGTGCTCCTCACTTTCGTTGTGTTCATCTTTCTCCCAATTTGTATCCATCATGACTGTAACAGATGGTTGTGAATCCTTAGGTTCAAATGGTTCATGACATTTCATATGTGTCTTCAAATCATAGACAACTTTGAAAGTTTTGTCACATAATGTACATTCAAATGGATTTTCAAGATTGTGTGAGGCAATGTGTCTCTGGGGGTCAGATATATTGCCACCTTCAGTTCCTTTGCAGCGTCCATCTTCCATAGATTTCACATTTACCTCTTCAACATGCTGGAGTTTTATATGAATCTTTAAGCACAGACTGCTTTTAAATACTTTACTACACATAGAGCACCTGAAAGGTTTCAATTTCACATGATTTATCATCATGTGTCTATTTAGATTAACAAGAGAGTTAAATTGTTTGTTACAGCCATTACACTTACACAGCTTCTGATCTGTATGAATAATCAAGTGCTGACCTAAGTTGCTTGTGCTGTTGAATAGTTTATTACATATGCAGCATTTACAAGCTTTGGTAACCAGTTTAGTTTTGGTAGGATTATCACAACCAGACTTATCTCCTCTCTGTGTGCCGTTTTCCATGACTAAATACGAAATTAGTTTTTTCTGCTTGGGAGATACGCTAGTTCTTTTCACGTCGGCTCTATCACAAGTCCTATTTTCTAACTTTTTTAGATAACGACCATGTAAAGATTCTGTTTTAGACAACAATACATAACATTCTTTGTTCAAGCAATCATCAATACCTTTGTCCATCAAATCTAAGGATTTTCTACTGTAATCGTCAATATCTTTGTCTGTCGAACCTAAATGTTTTCTGCTACACTCATCCATATCTTTGTCTGTTGAACCTAAATGTTTTCTGCTACACTCATCAATATCTTTGTCTGTTGAACCTAAACTGCTACACTCATTCATATCTTTGTCTGTTGAACCTAAACTGCTACACTCATCCATATCTTTGTCTATCGAAGCTAAAGATTGTCCACCGCCAATTTCTTTGTGAACCTTCATATGCATCTTCATGACATATTCCCTTTTAAATTTCCTGTGACAAAAAGTGCATTCATGGGGTCTTTCATCAGTGTGGGTAAACATATGTCTTCTTAAATTAGACATCCAACCAAACCGTTTATCACACACTGTACATTTGTGATTTAAGTTCCGTCCAAATTTATTGAAAGACAACTTTTCATTGTCTGCATCACTCACCAAATAATTGGTAACAACAGCTTCTTGCCCTTCAGAATTTTCAGATAAACGATTGTCATCGCTAATGTCCACTTCTGCCACAGTTTCATGACAATTATCTGCCTCTGCTCGTTTAAGGACAATTGGATGGAAAATCTTTATATGCAAATTCATGTCAAAAACCGTTTTAAATGCCCTGGGACAAAAAGTGCATTGGTGAGGCCTTTCCTCAGTGTGGGTAAACATATGTCTTCTTAAATTTGTTGTCCGACTGAACTCTTTATTGCACACAGTACATTTATGATTTAATTTCCTTTCAGGTCCATTTAAAGACTGACCTTTAAAGGCAATTGTACAGTGAATCTTCAGATGCATATTCCTGTCATAAACCGTTTTAAATGCCCTGGGACAAAAAGTGCATTGATGAGGCCTTTCCTCAGTGTGGGTAAGCATGTGCCTTCTTAAATTTGTTGTCCGACTAAACTCTTTATTGCACACTGCACATTTGTGATTTAATTTCCTGTCAGGTCTATTAAAAGACCAATCTTTAAGGGCACTTGCATGGTTATTCTTCATATGCAAATTCTTGGAGGCAACCGTTTTGAATGTTTTGTGACAAAAGGTGCATTTATGGGGTCTTTTATCAGTGTGCTTATACATATGTCTTCTTAAATTAGATACCCAAGCAAACTGTCTATTACACAATGTACATTTGTGATTTAAGTTCCGTCCAGATTTATTGAAAGACACATTTTCATTGTCTGCATCGCTCATCAAATAATTGGTAACAGCTTTTTGCTCTTCAGAATTTTGAGATAAATGATCGTCGTCACCAATATCCACCTTGACTCTAGTTTCATGACAATTATCAGTATTTCCCTCAAATATTCCAAAATATATGTTTTCTTGCGATTCTTGACAGGCTGCTGACACATCTTGACATAAAGAACTACCATTTTCTACAAATGCTTGACTGGACACAGCTTCAATAATAAAAGAAGGACACTTTTCTGAAGAAAAAAAAAAGAAAAACATTGTAATTGTACACTTTACTCCAAAAGGTGTAAAGTTGTTATTATCCTATACTCACAATCAAAACAAAGTAAACACATTCTAACTTATCATTATTCTATTATCTGTTAACCTATTCACAGTGGGTTGATCACCTACTTGGCCAGAGAAATCCAGCCTCATAGTGCTGGCCCTACACTGTAATGGTAAAAGGGAATTGAATAAGAAAGAAAGAAATGTTAACCTATCATAAAACTGTAAACATGAGTTGTGAGGTGTATTCTCCCTGCTGTTAAAATATATTTTTTATCTCGTAGCCTTGACCTTCCTCACCACGACATGCACATTAAAAAATCCAATTGCAAATTACAGGCTGCAGGATGTGTGTTGAGTAAAAATCATAACTTTGTATAAAAATTTGACAAATTTCAACATAAAACCAAATCGCTTTATTCGAAAAACGCCTAGTCCAAAACTAGCGTTAATCTGAAAGGTTCACGATTCCTGACATATTTTTAATGAAATTGATCAGGTTTAAAATTAATCCGAAATATCACTATGGTTTAAACCAAAAATCTGAAATAAATTAAGTCCCATACAGCACATTTTTTCAGATTAAACCTGACTTGGCTCGATACAATTCCATTCTTTTTGTGTGTCAAAACCATCTTAATTGTTTTTTATCTATTTTAGTTTCCAGACTTTCAGTTTTTACTTCTTCCCTAATCATAGTATAGTATTTCTAATGTTATCTATCTTTGTTTTGGCTATTGATCTTCTCATGAATTTCATTTCTGTTGCCTGTAGTTTGCATTTTTTTCTCTACTGTCTAGTGTCCATGATTCACTTCCATATATATCAAAGTTGGGCAATAAATTAAGTTAAAAGTTGTCCCTTTTGTTTTGGTTGTTAGCTCTTTTTTACAGATAAAAGAATTCCAAGTTGGCTATACACACCTTTGTTGCTTTGCTAATTCTCTGATTTATTTCTTCTTTCAGACTACCATTTGACTTGATCATAGCTATCATCAACCTGTTCCAATACCTCTCCTTCAAGTTTCATGTCATGTCTATTTGGTTGTCTACTAATTAGCATAGTCTTTGTTTTCTCTGAATTTATTTTCAGACCTCTCTTTTTTAATTCCCTATTGAGTATATTTATGTTGTGCTGTAGATCTTGTTGAGTTTTTCCAAATATCACTAAGTCATCTGCAAATGCTAACATTACTAGGTGAACTGGTTTTAATTTCCACATTCCTACATTTAAGGGCCTCGTACCTCTGCATTGCTTTGATATCGAATCTATTAGTTTTATAAACAACAATGGACTAAGGATGCAGCCTTGTCTAACACCTACATCTATTTTGAACTCATTTGTTGTTTTATCTGCAATCTGGACAGTACTGTTGGGATTAACATAAAATAATTTTATTGCTTCCACCAAATTGTTTTTGATATCATGTTCTTTGAGGGTTTTCCACAACTCTTTCCTTTTCACAGAATTAAATGCCTTTTGTAGATGAATAAAGCAAGCAAGAACTTTCTTATTATATCGATATGTTGCTTGACTTAACTGCGGGGTGTATAGATATGGTCCTGTACACTTCTTCCTGGTCTAAATCCACTTTGATACTCTAACAGTTTATCCTCTACTCCATTTCTGAGTCTATTTTCTAATTAAAATGCTTCTATACTTTGGTTAACTATCATTTCTGGGTAAATTGCATCTGCATCCGGGGCTTTCCCAATTTTTATTTTCTTCTTTGAACTTATAAGTTTTGTCATTCTTATTTCTCCTTAATTATTTGTACTACTATTTTCACTAGGAATGTTATTGTTATTGAGGCTGTTGTTCTCTGTATTTCCTATATTGGTTAAGATGTTTGGGTTAAAATGTAGACTTTCAAAATATTCTCTCCATATTTCTAGTATTTCATCATTATTTTTAACCAAATCTCCTTGTTTATTCTTAACATGTTTTATTGGACACTGATTTCCTTGTCTACACCTCTTTCTCTGAAATTTTCTTCTAACTTTTCTCCAAATTTGTCCCATTGTTGTTGCTTGGATTTCTTAACTTCATCCTCAGCTTCTTTCCTTTTTAGTTTAAAGGCTTCCACGTCTTTACTACTTTTACTTGCCAAGTATTTCTTCCATGCATCTGGTGGGATCTTGTCAAATCTCACCCTGTCTTCTTTCCCTGTTTCCTTCATGCCACCCTTTACCACTGCTGCTGGAGTTGGTCTCATCCCTGACAGGATCTTGTCAAATCTCACCCTGTCTTCTTTCCCCATTTCCTTCATGCTACCCCTAACCACTGATGCTGACAGACCTGGTGATTTTTTTCCCTCCAAACCTCAGAGAGAAGAAAGGTTTAAAAACCTTTTCACACAGTTGCTACACTCCACTGTCATTTTGTGTTTTTGGCCTCATTCTATTTCGTGCTTGAGCTGACTAGTGTGTACTTTACAAAAATATAAAAGTAAAAGGAGGAATGTAATTGTATAAGGTGCTTGTTGAAAACATAACAGATAATAGAATCCCTTTGAAAAAAATGGTAGCTAAACACCCGATGGTAATAAAGAGAGAACAGAAGTGGTTGTAGGAGAAAGTGGAGAAGGTGAAACGCCATGGCTCTCCTTTCATTTTCATAGTTGGTGGGAAGGAGGTTGAGTTGAAAAGGGAAAATAAAAATGAGTAGATGATTGCTGACAGACCTGGTGCAGAAAGGAATTCAGGTTTCGATTACTTGCAGGGCAGGCCCCGCGTTTATCATGAGGTTCTACCAATCGGCGCCAAGGAGTATTGCTGCAGTGAGTTGAGTGAGTGTCTTACCCCAATCAATTTTTTTTTATCACAACAAACTTGTAATAATAATAATAATAATAATAATATAATAATATGCATCACTTCTATAGCGCCCATATCCATCAAGAAGATGCTCATTGGCAATGTACAATGTTCAATAACAAGGGGGACAAAAATCATGAAAACAATTCAACAATCCAAGACAATCACATAATACACCCCTATTATAAAGTTATATTTATCTAAAACTTCATTCTTTTCTGTTGATTATAGTATTTTTTTCTTTTTACTGAGATAAAAATTGTATTTTTTATGATTTTTAAAAAATACATCACCCTCTAAATTTGGAAGAGTTATTTCCCTTCCCTGAAAAAAGAATAGAAAATCTGAGGACGAAGTCAGCATCTGGGACCAGTCATCGCTGTCCTATGGATATTCACCATTTCTGGTGATCAGCACCTCACAGGAGAACAAGGTCAGTGCCTTGAGTGTGTTTACTATAAAAGCAAAGCACTCAAGGCCTACAGAGCTGGAAAACCAAAAAGTGTGAGTAAGCTCCATATGGGCGAGATTCTTGAGGTAGTTTCTTCTTCTAAGAAGATTAAAACAGTGGCATTCCCTTTACTGCTGAGCCTCATAGAAGCCTGAATCGGTCGAAGAGTGATATAAGAAGCCGAGAACTGCAAGTGCAAGGCTATTGAAAAGGGGAAGATGGTGAAGGAACTGGATGGAGTTGTTTACGCACGGCAAGTAAAAATTTGCAGTGGTGACAAGGACATCCAGACCAGCACAAGTAGGATAAAATACACTGAATCAGACACTTGTTCATGTTACATCATCGCCAGAAAGAAAAACCATAAAAGGTGGAAATCAGCACAGACAGAACTGAAATAAAATTCCAACTTACAAGTCTCTGGGAGCTTACTGTGGATCAAATATCAAATGAATTCTTATAATTATAACATTACCAAAAACAATTAAATAAACGCCCAATGCAAATTGCGCATCGGCAAAGTCAGTTTGTCAAACGCTTTTGCATGGGAACATCATCAAAAATGATTGCACGCACACACGCAAGAATTCAGGATTTCGAGAGTGTTGGCAAGCTTACAAAAGTATAAAGTTTGAGAAGAACACAATCTGTTGGATATTGAGGACCAGTTCAACACATATAGGAGACAAGTCTCACACATACCTTCAACTTTAACCTTTTCTCCATGTATCATATCATCCTGTATGATGCAATCAGGCGTAATGTCGACATCAATGTTTCCATAGTCATTGCTGGTCTCCCCATCATCCTGAAGGAAAGAAATTCATTAAAAAATATATTAATATTAAGTTACACAACTGTAATAATTTACATTATAAATGAGAAAAGTGACAGTCAATCATAGCTCTTTACAATAAAGAATATGATGATAGCCACCAAAAAACAAAAACAACTGACAATGGACAACCTCCTTTCATTTTGAGTTGCTTCTCAACTCAACAGTTAAGATCATCCACAACACCATATGAGACTTGACCTGTGGGGAACCTGAATTGTTTTTATCTAATTGTAGAAAACCAATGCAAAAATGAACATTAGAAAGAGAAAAGTAACCTTGTATCCATATTAATAAACAGCAGGCATCCCTGAAGTTTAACAGTCTATTACTAATTAGGTCGCTTCACCCCATTTTATCCTTTGTGATGAATTGGCAACAAATTTCCTTCTGTCTCTCCATTCCTTAGGAAAGTGGACAAGACAGAAATCATAATTTTCTTCATAGCAGCACAGTTCTGTCATTTTTGTTGGGAACCTGCCCTTGTCCGACAAGTAGCAAGCTTTATCAATATTATCATTCCTCATGTTTTTTATCAGTTGTAGCTCAGTGATACGGTGTTTGCACCGCAATTAGAGCGGCGCTGGTTCGAATCCTACCTGCTGAAATATTTTTCGCCGTGTCCTTGAGCACTTCACCCTAGCCTAGCTCACGGGGCGCTGCACTGCGGCAACCCATCAATGGTGGGGGATGAATGAGAGGCCACAAGTTGTATCTCTGTTGTATTTCTGTGATCATGTATTGTAATGCTATGTAATATGTCTATGTAATGAAATGTGTAATATATTTTTATGATTGCAATGATAATATGTCCATCATTGTAAAATGACAAATTGCCCGAAAGGGACGAATAAAGTTTATTATCATAAATTAACAATAATATTAAAAGTAAAAGACTTGTCTATATTTTTCAAAGCACCTTCCGAAGTGATCAGACTGACACTCTGAGCAGCCAGGTCAGGGTTTTAATTTTTTCCGTTCTATTGTTGCTGTCATGGATTGTTTGAGCACAAAAACAACAGCCCTCACCAAAAGACTAAGTTTAGGGTGCTTACAGACAAGGCAAGTGGTCAAACTTGGGGCAAATTGGGTTACCACTATGACATGTGACGAGACAGGTGCACGAGGACATGCCTCTAATTATCACTTGACTGTGTGCAATGTAATTTGTCAAAGTTGGATACCTAGCATAGTGATTCTATGCTCAAGCCATGATTCTTATTGGTAAAAAACAACGTGGAAGGGAATCCATGATTTTTGGGGGGTATTCCGACCTCATGCATGCATGCTCTAATCTTCTCCCAAGCACCATGCTATTCGCAAAAGGACTGTATTCATCAGAAAGTATTTTTCTGATTTCCTGTCTCCTTACTCGATCGCTCCTAGCCTGACTGCACAATGGCTCTCCCTAAGAGAAGGAATATAACTCTTTCAAATTTTTCAAATTTAGAGGATGGTGGGTTATTGTTACAATCATGAAAAATATACGCCTAATGTGGCAAGATCTGCTCAGTTTCCTTATAGCTGAGGGGTTTACCACCAAGGCAACAGTAAATATTGT